>BMAO01027130.1:0-27056 GCA_019973975.1 Trichonephila clavata | reverse complement strand
ATAATTACTAATCTTTTCATTCATTGCAATTACAATGAAAACTCGAGTAAATCATTTGATCCTGGAAAATTCGAAATTCATTAAATCTTTATTATTATACTCCGACACTAAGTAACAATGTTGAATTTGGTTTTACATTTAATACCCGTATAAAAAGTATTACATAATGATGTTCTTCACTGAAGATTTTTACAAGGACGCCGAAAATAGAAACAAATTATTTAAGGAAAGTAAATTAATTGAAAATTTGTAATGTAAAAAAGTAAAATAAAAGTTTTATAGGTAAAAGACACAAAACAAGGAGTAGTCTTTTTAACCAATATACAGAGAAGACTTTTCTTTTAAAAATGAATCGTAAAATTTTTTTATTGATATTAAAATCCTGGAAACTAAAGATTTAATTTAATAAATTCACTTTAATCATCTAAATCATACAACGTCCCAAAATAAATAAATAATTTATTATTTAGAAAAATGTAATATTGCATATTAAATTTCATATTTCTATTCTATGTTCTGCATTTATTTTTAAGGCAATGAAATATGTAGTACTCTTTTTTGGGACTTCGTCAAAAATTAAATAAATAAATAATTTCTTCTGGTATTTTTGTGTGTTGATTCAGTTTGTCCACTGTCTTTCACTTGAAATATATTGATTTGATGTTTTTATAAAGCCCAAAAAACATCTATTAGTTTCTTTAATTTTGATAATCATTTTAACTTTAATGTGAAAGAGAAGATAGTGTTAAAAACCAGTTAGAACAATTAATTATAATCATCAAAGCAAAATCTTCAAAGAAGAAAACGTGAAAAAAGAATGGAAATATGAAATACTACTAAAAACATTAAAGAACCAATAATAACAAAAAAAAATCACAAAAAAAATCAGAAAACAACATATATATTTAAAAAGAAAGATAAATAATACTTTTAAATAAAAAAATTGGAGAAGGTGCTAGCGTTGGAACCAAAAAAAGTGGGATTTAAATAGTTTGATGGTACCAGCCTTCCCCCTTTGCGACTAGGTAAGACAAAAAGGAAAAATTCACACTGAATATAAAATTTAAAAAGATCCAAATAGAAAAGGAGTACACTGAGCAAAAACTTCCAAATAGTTGAATAAGAATTTAACCAATTTAAGTTTTACAATATATCATAAATTCTTGAATATGTAATTTATGTATGTACACATATTTTAATTCTCCTTATTAAGTGATTTATCAGGATAACTTAAGTAAAAATACAGAATTTGGCTTTGAAATATGATGATTCATTTACAAACGTATCTAATCTATCATCAATTGAATTACCGTAAAATTCGGTGTATAACGCGCACTTTTAATACAGAAAGATCGAAATCGAAATTTACGGATGCGCGCGTTATACGCCGGATATAAAAATGATAGCTTTAAAAATAAAAAAATAAGCATGAAAGAAATTAGACTTCTTCATATATAGAAATATTGTATATTCAAAAGAAACTCATTCCTTATGAGCGTAAAGGTTAGAAGTATAGTATTTTTTGATTAGAAGTAAATTATTTTTTAGTCTAAAAATATACTATTTTTTAGTCTAGAAGTATATTATTATTTAGTCTAGAATCGTATTATTTTTTAGTCTAGAAGTATATTATATTTTCAAGACCTGGGATAATATCTCGAATAACTGACTCCAAAACTTAATAGCATGGCAAATGCACATTTCCGGTTTTATCGTAAGAAAGGGAATAGGCATTATACGGCGAACATACTTAAAAATTAAAAATGCTGCTTTAAAGTACAGGTACGCGTCAAACGCCGGATTTTACGGTACATAAAAAGAACTACTAATAAACTTCATATTTACTGCAATTCTGAAAGAAAAGAGGAATATTGAATGCTATTTGGAATCCAATGGTCTTTTTTTTTCTTTCAAAAATCCCATTTTCCTCAAGGATTAGATGTCCAGCACGGATTATTTATCCGCCGTCCATCCCTGCTATCTCCTCCCACCTCCACCACTCCACATCCCAGAAGAAGCTCTTCCAGTATTTTTCAATATCACTTCTGTCCACAATGGCTGACATATTTATTCACATGCCTTTTACTCTAAAAGCTAAAACCCATTCTTCCCGCCTTTCACTTTGCTTGCTTCCTCGGGCAATGGGACTAAGTTGTATTCCGTGTGCCTATCTGTTGGTGGCCGATAACCGAGCACGGCAGCCTGCGATATATCGGGCCTAATATAAGTAACGCACACAGGAGTCACTCCAATTCAAGTCGGTAAAAGACGACAACCCAATATACATTTTTTTGCGCTCTCGCCTTTTTCTTTTTACCCCCGATATAGACAACAGAAGCAGAGTCGTAAAATATCTGCTGCTGAGCATCTGGACACAGGCAGTCAACGGATAATGCAAGGGAGGGGCGCTCCATTCGCTGATATTTGGTAGCTTGTAGGCCCGTAAGAAATAAGAACGTTATTTAAACAGAGACTGTTACGAAGTATAGAAAAATGCAAGAATTTTACTAGAAATAATGACTGTCGGAGAGTTAATTAACTCTGCTTCTATATATTTATGTTGTTTTTACTAACTAAGCTTAAAATAAATTATAGTTTAAAAAAACTAAAAAACACGCTTTTACAGTTAATCGAACTAATAAATAAAAACTAATTCTTAATCTATATCTATACAAATAAATAAAATTGAAGTGTCTGTTTGTAATTTCAAATTAGCAGCTTTTTACTTAATGCACTAAAAGTATATACGGTACTCATAACAAAAAACCAATTTTTAAAATTTTTGTCTGTCTGTTTGTTCCGGCTAATCTCAGAAACGGCTGGTGCGATTTTAAAAATTCTTTCACTAATGGAAAGCTACATTAACGGGGAGTAACATAGGCTATATTTTATTCCCGTATTCTTACGGGAACGGAAACTATACGGGTGAACGTGAAACTGAATGCCAAGATGAACGCCAAATTGAACGCCAAGCTGAGCTAATGAAGTCGTTGTTTTGGTTACTGGCGACCGATGCTGTTCATGAGACATAATAGTGTTACGCGCACATGATAATACGCTGACACGTGCCATAATTTTTTTTTTTTATGAAAGGAGAATCTCACTGTTCAGTTAAGTAGAGCATCGGCTGTTTCGGATGCACTTTTAAAAATAATAAATCAAGGTTTCATAAGCAAAAAGCAATGCAAGAAACAAAAAATTGATAAGTTTTACGGTTAGTTTTAATCCTTTCTTTTTTTTTATTTACATTTTTAGTCACATTTAAACAATAATTATTATAATCCCAATCTATATCTATACAAATAAATAAATTGAAGTGTCTGTTTGTAATTTAAATTAGCAGCAATTGTTTGCGGGGGCGGGGTTTAAGGGGCGTCAGAAATTCAGATTTTTAAGTTATTAGACGTACAGTCTTGAAACTTAGTAAGTAGATTCCTCTCATAGGGTAGAGATACGCTACAAAATGGGTTTCGTGAAAATTGCCCTCAAGTGGCGTTGCGGGACTTAAGGGGCGTTATAGATAATTATTTCCATTTTTAAACTATTAGACGCACAGTCTTTATATTTGATAAGTAGATTTCTTTTATAGAGTAGAGATTAGCTATAAGAAGGTTTTGTGAAAACAGACCTCAAATGGCGTTGCGGGGATTTAGTGGCGTACTAGATAAATATTTTCGTTTTTAAACTACTTCACCTACCTGCTTGAAAATTGGTAGGAATGTTTCTTTCATGGAGTAAATATCCGCTACAAAACAGGTTTGGGAAAAATTGACCCTCAAGGGGTGTTAAGGGTAGATATAAATAATTATTTCCATTTTTAAACTATTAGACGCACAGTTTGAAATTTGGTAAGCAGATTCCTCTCATAGGATAGAGATACACTAAAAAATGTGTTTTGTGAAAATCGACCCCTAGGCCGCGTTGCGGGGGTTCAAGGGGCGTTATTGATAATTTTTTTTGCATTTTTAATTTATTGGACGCACAGTCTTCAAATTTTGCTAAGCAGATTTCTTTCATAGTGTGCAATTCCCCTACAAAATTGGTTTTGTGAAAACAGACCCAGAAGTGGCGTTGCGGGGGCTCAAGTGGCGTTATAGATAATTATCCCCATTTTTAAACTATTAGACGTACAGTCTTGAAATTTGATAAGCAGATTCCTTTCGTAAAGTAGAGAACCGCTACAAAATGGGTTTCGCGAATATCAACTACAAAGTTTAATTTCGGGAGATTAAGAGGCGTGATTGATAAATATTTCCATTTTAAATTATTTGATCATCCTGCTTGAAAATTGGTAGGCATGTTCCTTTCATGGAATAGAGTTCCTCTAACAAAGAGTAAACCGAAAATTGACCCCCAAGGAGGGTTGCGAGGGGTCAAGAGGAGTTACATAAAAAAATTCCTGTTTTTAATTGTTAGACCCATATACTTGAAATTTGTTAAGCATGTTTCTTTTGTTGATTAGGGATCCACTAAGAATGTATTTTAAGCAAATCAAGTTCTGGGGGGGGTGCAGGGGGTTACTGGGACGTATTGACGAAAAAAATTACTTTTTTCGAGCTACAAGGACTATAATAATGAAATTTGGTTTGCATTTTTCTTTTGTTGTGTTGAAATCCGCTAAGAGCGGTTATTTTGGAAAACGGCTCTCAACGGGATTACTGAGATTATTGATAGTAAAACTTTTGTTTTTTTCCCTGTTAGATTTAGACTTGAAATTTGGCTTGCATGTTCAATTTACGGAGTAGAGATCCACCGAAAATTGGTTTTGCGGGAATCCACTTGGTTTTTGGGTTACGAAAGAGCAAACATCATTCTATGCTTCAATTTTAGAGATTTTTAGAAATCACAAATTAGATGAGTTCTGACCCTTTTTTTATCAACAGGTGACAGTTACAGGTATGTATATTTTTCAATACAATTGAATTCTTAATGCAGGACTTAGATATCAATAATTTATACATATATATAAGCAGTAAAAATTTATAAAACATCATGAAATTCCCAGCGAAGCGGGTGGGTAACAGCTAGTAAATAAATAAAATTGAAGTGTCTGTTTGTAATTTCAAATTAGCAGTTTGTTACTAAATGCATTTAAAGGTATTTACGGTACTTATATCAAAAAATCAATTTTTAAAATTTTTGTCTGTCTGTCTGTCTGTTTGTTCCGGCTAATCTCGGAAACGGCTGGTGCGATTTAAAAAATTCTTTCACTAATGGAAAGCTACATTAATGGGGAGTAACATAGGCTATATTTTATTCCCGTATTCTTACGGGAACGGAAACTATACGGGTGAACGTGAAACTGAATGCCAAGATGAACGCCAAATTGAACGCCAAGATGAGCTAATGAAGTCGTTGTTTTGGTTACTGGCGACCGATGCTCTTCATGAGACATAATAGTGTTACGCGCACATGATAATACGCTGACACGAGCTATAATTTTTTTTTATGATAGTTATCTCACTGTTCGGTTAAGTAGAGCATCGGCTGTTTCGGATGCACTTTTAAAAATAATAAATCCCTCTTTGCAGGCTACTATTTGCCTACCACTGTTTTAAGACATCAGAACTTCAAAAAAGGCATGCAAAACAATGTCTGATTCACTGTTTACGCTAAACCTGCAACTTAAGATGCAATAATTGCAATCTCTCTCTTATTTAAAGATTAATTACTCCTAACTTATTGTAAACAGTTTCTAAAGAAACATTGGATAATCGTGCAGAAAATAACACAAAAAAATTAAAAATATCAATCTCGATTAAAAGATTCCTTTTACTTTTAGTAACCTTTTCAGAATTAAGCAACGCAACTTCAACGCATCGTACTTAAAATTAATTTTATACTTAGTTCAGAACAAAACAGAGCTCGAAAACATCCCTCACATTTATAATTTAAACATTTAGCTTTGCCCTCCATGCGAACATCATGATACGGAAGCTGTATTTTATCAGACACATAAATTTAAAACTCTTATCACTCCCTGGAACCGCGAATAACCTTTTTCATCCAAATCATATTTCTTTACATTACAAAATCAAAGAACGCCGCTCGGTAAAGAACCTAAAACAAACAGTTATCCCGTCTCTCTCTCTCATCGAGACTATTTCAAATTTAAACTCGGTTATTTCCGCTCAACTTGTGCAAGTTCCCAAATGGAGTCCTCACAACGGTGCCAAACTCTTGAGGAGGTATCATCATAAATCCGCTTCTTTCGGAGCCAAAGCCAGACCAAGATAGAAAGTGACTGTTTGCAGATAGCAACACCTCTCACTCTTCCGATATCTGCACTTCCTAAGGGACCTAATGGAACCCTATCTGCGGTTATTGTTTGAGGCTTTCTCTGGCTCTCTGCGACTTCTTTTTCGATTGCACGGTCGCCTCTGCTTGAGTGGATCGTTATGGCAAGAAACCAAGGTTCCTATGTTTAGTCGATTGCTTTGTGGGGGGGGGGGATGTGGCCTTTTGGGTATTGCGTCAATGCTGTATTGCGATTTAATGGGATTTTTTGAACAACAGTAATGTGTTAACGTTGTTTATTAAATTAATTGGTAAAATCCTAGTTTAAATATATGAAATAGAATGTAATCAAAAGAAAAACAAAGGTTCTAATGTATAAAACTCTTTTAAGATCGTTATTAAGTTATGGATGTGAAACTTGGTCCATGTCTCGAACAGACGAGAACATGATAAGTATCTAAGAAAGGAAGATTTTAAGACTTATTTTTGGAGGAATTTAGGAAAATGAAACGTGGTGAAGAAAACCAAATAACGAGCTATATCACTCATATAAAGAGTCTGGCACCTTTAACTTCATAAAAATACAACAAATTAAATGTGAATGCCACTTTGTCTGAATGAACAAAGACCGCACCACTAAAAAGTCTTCAATGCACAACCAATTGACACACGGAGAAAAGGTAGGTCAAGTCTAAGGTGGATTGATGGTATAGAAAAAGATCTCCTAGTTTTAAGAACTAAGAATTGGAGAACACAAGCAGGAAGAAGGCTGACCTGGACAAGGCTTCTTGAGAAGACCAAGGTCCACACTGGGCTGTCGAGCCTCTGAGGAAAGAAGGAAAATCCTAGTTTAACTCACATCTTTGGCGACGGAGGAAAAATGGAGCTAAATTGCTCCACAACTCGTTTTTTTTATATTGAACTTTAACAAAATATGACAACAAAAACTTATCAAACTGGTGAACAAAAAAAGTGTACACTAAATAAGAATTTCAGCTATAAATTAATCTTATTTCATTACTCCCCCCTCCCCAAAAAAAGTGGCCGCGGTAGCCTAGTGATTATGGTCATGAAATATTGGCTGGCATTGTAGAATAGAAGGTTCGAGTCTTGATATCTCTTAAGACGCCCTTGTGCAAAGGGCTTGATTCTCTTTAAATCTCCCATGGTTTAAAGTCTTCGCAATGGCATGGTGTGGTAGTTTGCAGAACGGGTACCAATTCCCTCATCACTTGACCATTGTTTTAAGCTACGAGGCTCGTCACCAATACCCCTCGTGTTTCTTTAATTGCGATGTTAATAAATACTCAATCCAAAATACAAATTTGAAATACCAAAGCAAAATAATTACCGAATAAAAATCTATGTAAAGGTCAAGAACGCTAATAAAGGAATATTTTTCATAAACATTAAAAAAATTGTTTATCTTTTGTGTGTGTGTGTGTGTGTGTGAAAGGTTTAAAACAATGTTAGCAATAATCAAATTCTATCACAAGATGAAACATGTGAGCTGTACTTTAATCTTTTATTTCATTCTTTTCAATTAACTAATTAATTTTAAAACTGAGAGAAATTGAATAGTTTTGTTACCAGATACAGAAATTTATCTGCGGACGAAATTTTTATATACATTAGCGACTTAATTAAATTTTTGACAGGCACACAAATGATTTTTACAAAATACTTAAATATATATAAGAATATAACTTTAAAAATAATTACAGTGAAGTATATAATACTAAGTAATGGTCAACTCAACTGCTACGTTCTAGGATGGATTTATAATTTTTAAAATTATAAAGTTAATATTTTCACAGTTATATATATATATATATATATATATATATATATATATAAACATATAAGAAGGTGATTACATATTTAAGTTTAATATATATTTAGTTTAAATGATTATTTTTTCCTTTACAAATTTTAGTTGTTTGCTAATTTGCAATATTTATTTCTTATTTTAATTAACTTAATGGAATTGAATCTTTTTTTTTCTTTTTAAAGCAAAAGCTTCGGTCATCGGCGCTTTTAGATTTTAAAAAAAACAACACATTTTGAGTTTTATTGATATATAATAACGTTTCACTTATATTTTAAAATACTAATTTATCTGTTAATATCTTGCTTTTAATGACAAATTCTTCAATTTGTGAATCTAATTTTTCCCCTCAAGTATTAAATTTTGCTCTTATTGTGGAGTATTTTTTCTAAGTTAAAATGTTATTAAAATTATTGTTATTCTGAATGTACTTATTATTGTAGAGACAGAAGATAAATTTAGAATATGACACAATTTTACTAATAGATTATTTTCTCTCAAAACTTATTATGAAATCATTAATCTATCTCTTTTTAGAATGAAATATGAATTATTTTCCTTTATAGGCTTTTAAAATAATGGTAAAAAAATAACAAAAGTATTCAGAAGTATTTTTATAGAAAAACAATAAATCAAGGATATGATTTATACAGCATAGAACAGTTTATAAAATGATTAAAAAGGAAAATATATTAGAATGTTTTTTCCTGAATTTTTTGCACAGTATAATCTGTCATCCCGCTATTTCCACCTGATTAGAAACGAATTTTTTGTCGACCTCTTTCACTAGTCCTTTTTTAAAATTGTAATCTTATTATGTATAAAAACTGTTTAACAAATTCTAAATTCTATTTCTTTTTGTATGATTTTTTTCAGTGTAAGGAGCAATATCTTTCAAGTTAAAAAAAAAGGAAAGCATTAAAACTATCATTCTAAATGTTTCCATTTATATGCCAAAGATATCTCTAATCTTTTTTTTTTACTCATAAATCCATCTTTTATGTGTTCAAATAGCTGTTTGCTCCTTGAATTTAAATTTATAGATTTAACTTCGAAGAACTAGTACATTGAAATTTCTTCACGCGCGTGCTATTCTTTTGGGTTCCGATATTTTTTTTATTATGCTTTAAAAATATATATATAATATATATTTTTCTAAGAAAATGCATGAAAAATTCATAGATGTAAATTCAGTTTGCCAATTAATCGCATATTCAATGGAGTTTTATTTCAATATGTTCATTGCTATATTTGGATGTGTTGAGTCTCCGTTTGGTTCGTAAAGTATGCAAGGAAAATTCAAGAATATTTTAATTATATAATAAATTAATATCAGAATTAAATAAAAATAAACTAACCTTTATTTGTAGTTGTTACTTATGCCACCTGGTTGATAGTAGCATCAGATCAAAGCCCACGAAATCCATCGTGCCAAGGGGCTAGTAGTACGCCTGTCGTTAGCCATAGCTTTGAGCACCATGCAGGTGACAGTGTGATTTGGCTCGGTTCCTCCTCAATTTTGAGGGAGAACCCCGTGGGGGCTGTCAGGGCCTCCCACCTCTCTCCCCTTCCACCAACTTCATGAGAGGACTTGCGGCTTTACGGCTATTTAGAGCCGTACGCTCTATACTTTCCCGGATTTGAACCCAGGCCCAAGGCACAACACAACCAGCGTCATTAACCACTATACCAGATAGGCGGCAATCTTTAATTAAATATATGAAGTTTTCTGAGAGAATATGTAATAGCCTCATTATATTAATTTTTATTGAAGCTTATCAATATTGTATTAATTTAGTTACATAAATTAAGGGAGGGATATCACCTGGCCACCTAACGGCGGACCAATCCTCACTGTATAAATTATACAGCTATTTTCACATACTCATTACTCAAATTGTAAAACAGTAATTTACATGAATTACGCAGTTCTACCCCCCCCCCCTTCTATATATTGTAAGTCGAAAAAAATAAAGTTCAAATCTTCCTCTCCGTATTTTAATTTGTTTTTTAACGCTTCAGTTAAATTCAAATTTTACGACCCACTTTTACTAATTATATCTTATGTATAAATAAATTTACTACCACATCACGAAAAACTTTTTTAATAAAAAAGAGAGATAATTGTTACATCACTTTGATAAACAAATTTAAATTTGATTTCCACCTTTGGAAAAACAATATTTCTAGCTATTTTTTTCTGTCGAATTTTATTGAAAACTAGCTGTTACCCGCCCGCTTCGCTGGGAATTTCATGATGTTTTATAAATTTTTACTGCTTATATATATGTATAAATTATTGATATCTAAGTCCTGCATTAAGAATTCGATTGTATTGAAAAATATACTTATGCCTGTAACTGTCGCCTGTTGATAAAAAAAAAGGGTCAGAACTCATCTAATTTGCGTTTTCTAAAAATCTCTAAAATTGAAGCATAGAATGATGTTTGCTCTTTCGTAACCCAAAAACCAAGTGGATTCCCGCAAAACCAATTTTCGGTGGATCTCTACTCCGTAAATTGAACATGCAAGCCAAATTTCAAGTCTAAATCTAACAGAAAAAAAAAAAAGTTTTACTATCAATAATCTCAGTAATCCCGTTGAGAGCCGCTTTCCAAAATAACCGCTCTTAGCGGATTTCAACTCAACAAAAGAAAAATGCAAACCAAATTTCATTATTATAGTCCTTGTAGCTCGAAAAAAGTAATTTTTTTGTCAATACGTCCCAGTAATCACCTGCACCCCCCCCAGAACTTGATTTGCTTAAAATACATTCTTAGTGGATCCCTAATCAACAAAAGAAACATGCTTAACAAATTTCAAGTATATGGGTCTAACAATTAAAAACAGGAATTTTTTTATGTAACTCCTCTTGACCCCTCGCAACCCTCCTTGGGGGTCAATTTTCGGTTTACTCTTTGTTAGAGGAACTCTATTCCATGAAAGGAACATGCCTACCAATTTTCAAGCAGGATGATCAAATAATTTAAAATGGAAATATTTATCAATTACGCCTCTTAATCTCCCGAAATTAAACTTTGTAGTTGATATTCGCGAAACCCATTTTGTAGCGGTTCTCTACTTTACGAAAGGAATCTGCTTATCAAATTTCAAGACTGTACGTCTAATAGTTTAAAAATGGGGATAATTATCTATAACGCCACTTGAGCCCCCGCAACGCCACTTCTGGGTCTGTTTTCACAAAACCAATTTTGTAGGGAATTGCACACCATGAAAGAAATCTGCTTAGCAAAATTTGAAGACTGTGCGTCCAATAAATTAAAAATGCAAAAAAAATTATCAATAACGCCCCTTGAACCCCCGCAACGCGGCCTAGGGGTCGATTTTCACAAAACACATTTTTTAGTGTATCTCTATCCTATGAGAGGAATCTGCTTACCAAATTTCAAACTGTGCGTCTAATAGTTTAAAAATGGAAATAATTATTTATATCTACCCTTAACACCCCTTGAGGGTCAATTTTTCCCAAACCTGTTTTGTAGCGGATATTTACTCCATGAAAGAAACATTCCTACCAATTTTCAAGCAGGGAGGTGAAGTAGTTTAAAAACGAAAATATTTATCTAGTACGCCACTAAATCCCCCGCAACGCCATTTGGAGGTCTGTTTTCACAAAACCTTCTTATAGCTGATCTCTACTCTATAAAAGAAATCTACTTATCAAATATAAAGACTGTGCGTCTAATAGTTTAAAAATGGAAATAATTATCTATAACGCCCCTTAAGTCCCGCAACGCCACTTGAGGGCAATTTTCACGAAACCCATTTTGTAGCGTATCTCTACCCTATGAGAGGAATCTACTTACTAAGTTTCAAGACTGTACGTCTAATAACTTAAAAATCTGAATTTCTGACGCCCCTTAAACCCCCGCCCCCGCAAACAATTGTTGCTAATTTGAAATTACAAACAGACACTTCAATTTATTTATTTGTATAGATATAGATTGGGATTATAATAATTATTGTTTAAATGTGACTAAAAATGTAAATAAAAAAAAAAAGGAACGATTAAAACTAACCGTAAAACTTATCAAATTTTTGTTTCTTGCATTGCTTTTTGCTTATGAAACCTTGATTTATTATTTTTAAAAGTGCATCCGAAACAGCCGATGCACTACTTAACCGAACAGTGAGATTCTCCTTTCATAAAAAAAAAAAAATTATGGCACGTGTCAGCGTATTATCATGTGCGCGTACCACTATTATGTCTCATGAACAGCATCGGTCGCCAGTAACCAAAACAACGACTTCATTAGCTCAGCTTGGCGTTCAATTTGGCGTTCATCTTGGCATTCAGTTTCACGTTCACCCGTATAGTTTCCGTTCCCTTAAGAATACGGGAATAAAATATAGCCTATGTTGCTCCCCGTTAATGTAGCTTTCCATTAGTGAAAGAATTTTTAAAATCGCACCAGCCATTTCTGAGATTAGCCGGAACAGACAGACAGACAGACAAAAATTTTAAAAATTGGTTTTTTGTTATGAGTACCGTATATACTTTTAGTGCATTAAGTAAAAAGCTACTAATTTGAAATTACAACAGACACTTCAATTTTATTTATTTGTATAGATGTTATTGATTTTTTAAAAAACTTAAATTATTGTATTTTAAATGTCTACCAAGGAAACTCGTTTTACTATAAAGTACATACTATATATGTGCCAAAAGTACTTTATACGTGGAAATGTAACTGTGTAATATTCCTAATTTTTTATACTTAAAAATGAACGGGAAATACTTAAATATTTTTAAGTCGATACTCTTTTTAGTAATGTGAAAGTATTGTCCGACATTTTAAGATAAGGAAATTAAAAAATATAGACATTTTTAAGATACGAGATAGTTTATAATAGTTTATAATATTAACATTACACTATCTTTACGAAGCAACTTACAAAATAATGAATATTTTCCAGGAATAAAACTACTTATTTCCGAAACGAGATAGAATATTAACCAGTTATACTCTTAAAGCCCTTATCATTACTTCAAACAAATGCCTAAACAACAAAAGAAAAGTAAATTTCTACATGTTTGAACATTCTACATTTGAAAGCAATGTCATTCTTAAGCCAGACACTCAACGTCTATAAGCCTATTGCAAAAGCTTTTTCCATTCAACATAAAAAAAAAAGACAGAGGGAGGAGGGGAAAAAAATGGAAAGAAAAAAAAGAACGAAAAGTTGTGCAAATGCGAAACCACTTAGTGCTTGGAAGGTCCCTACTTAAATGCAACCCAAGACTCCCAAATCCCTCTGGCATTAGACAAACGGACAAAACATTCTCTTCCACCAAGGCGAACAAAGAAAGAAAACATGTCATTCCATTTGTTGGTCCTCGTAACAAGCCGGAAGCAAAGAAAATAGCCAGAAATAATAGCCGATCGAAAATGAGAAAAGCGGGGAGGGTCTAAAGCGAGTGCAAACGACGTCGAAATAGCAAAACCAACATCAAGGAGCTATGCAAAAAGGGCCATGCTTGTTGACACAGCGATAACTTAGAAGTGGGCAGCTTGCTAAAAGTGACAAATATTGACTCTCCTCTCAGTCCATGACAGATCTCTTGGAAAGTTAAATAGCATTTCGTTCGGCTTTTCAACGCTTTTTGTTTCTCAAAACACTAAAAATTACTTTTTTTTCTCGCTCTCTCCCTTTATGTTTTACCTATCACACTGCCGGCTGCGTTTTTACTGCTTTGTTCTTTTTATTATTATGATTAAATGTTATTCTTTCGGTTTCGCGTTTCCAATCTAAAAATCCGCCATCTTCTTGAGTGGTTGGACAGATGGCGTGGAAAGATTATCTGGGGATGAATTTTCTGTGCCGCCCGCCCTTTTCTCTGTCCTGTAATTCCTCTTCTATGGCGGGTATTTGCAGAAGGTATCGGGGACGATTTGGCGATGGCGAATTTCATATTCTTCTTTCGCAACCTACGCTTTCCCCCCTTTTGTCTTTATTGCCCAACGCCTTTTGTTTTCCAATAACTTTCAAATAATCCCTTTTGCTTAAAGGATTTGTGGATTTTCGGAATACCATTTTCGAACCGCGTGAAGTATTCCGATATCTTTGATTCTAGGTGAACTCATGTTAAAATCATGAGTTTTTTTGGCTAGGTCTTAAATTCAATCGAGTCTTTAGATTATTATACGCCGTGGTTTGATGACTTAATAAGCGAGTTATAATTTCCAGAGCGTTCTAACAAACGTAATTTTAATTTACTTCCAGGTTATAAATTTCCAATATTCATTAGGGAAACCTGTAGTTATATTAAAATTCGATGTTCACGTGTTTTTTAACCAGTTATAAAAATTACAATTTGTTATTAAAATTATATTGGTTTATCAGAAATGCTATTTAAAACGCTTGAATTCTGCGCAATGATTATTTGTTTTTGTTCTAGAAATTGCGCCTGAAATTCTGATGAAAGACTTTCTGAACAGGGATTGTAACAAATATTTCGAATGAATTTTCGTTTCTTGTCTCCTTAACAACATCAAAACTTTTATTGAAAACTGACATTATGTATTAATAAACGTGGAATTGTTTTTTTAATATTAATTAACATAATGTTATTTTATTTAACTTTGTTGAGAATCACTTGGGTTGTGTGTGTGGGTAATATTTGTCAATCAGTTTAAAATATAGTTCTTTAGATGAAATCAATCTTTTTCATATAGTATTAATAACCCTCTATATTCTTTCAAAATAATAACATTTTGAAAATTCCATTGAAAAAATATCAAACACAATTTCAAAATTTTCTTCTTTTTACCTCAACGATTTTTTGCAGTTCTTTATGTATCATAATTCATAACAATTATGATATACACATACACGCCCAAAAATGCACATATTGAAATTTTACATAGGTGCACACATAATTTTGACACATTTTTTACATCTCCTCTCTAGTAAAGTAAAATTCAATGTTTTTTTCATTCCTTCAAAGTAATGTATGTCTATAGTAGATAAATTACAATGCATATCTTTAATGAATTAATATGAGTGCATTAGGAGAAAAACAAGTTAAATAAATTCTTTTCAACTTGTTTTTAGATGAACCGTAAATAGATCTCTTTCGTGTTGGCGTCTCTTTCATTAATTCGATAAAATTTTATTGCATCAAATGATACTAAATATTTAAAAAAAACTATTTGAAGGTAAACATTGGAGCCATGATTTTAAGTATATTCCATCACGTAAAAAAATTGACATACCACATGGTTATAAAGATAAAATTGACAGGTTTGAAGTATAAAATTTTAAGAAAATTCAAATAAGTTAAATACTTTCATAATCTTTGAATCATCTAATTTTTTAAACATTTGTTTGCTTTTTTGTCTATTCTTTTACACTTTCAACATTTTCATAAAACTTTATGAATTCTGCTTTTAATTTCGTATAACCAGAATACAAAATTTAAGAATTTTTTTTAAATTTCGGAAATTGTCGATCGTTTCGACAGAGTTTTTCTTGCATTGTAAGTGAGTGTTTACTATGGCGCCCTTTGAAGTGACACGAGAGTTTTTGGAGACAGATTTGGAAATCTTGAACCACAGCCAAGTGAAGAGGACGACACCTGAGCTGACATCCCACTCTTCTAACTTTCACACCACGCCAGCGTGAAAACTTTGAGGATCGGCAGATTTAACGTACATCAGCCTCACTATAACATGGATCTTCAATGGCATCAGGATGTGAACCCGCGACAAGACAGCGCCGACCACGAGTTCGGGGCTCTGACCGCTAGAATACCACTGCCCCTTTTTCTCGCGGACTCATTAAGGTCTCACCTGTCACCCCCAATTATCAGATAAAAATTATGTGCTTTTGTAGTCCTATATTTATGACTTTACTTGTTATATAAACTTCATAAGTTTAAAATATCTCATGAGCGGAAATTATTTTAATACCGTAAAATTGTATCCTCTACAATTAATAGGGATTTTTTTGGACGTTATTATTACATGTAGCAAAAGATATATAAGTGAAAAACCAATGCCAATAAAACCTTTTTTGTATTGGAAAATCAAATTTTAAACATCTAGTGACTTATGTAAAAAAATAGAAATGCAGACGATAAATAAAAATGTATAGAGAAATGCATTTTGCAACTATGCTCCTACTGGAAAATTCAGGAAAGAATATTTTTCGGGTTCAATAAAGAGTTATACTCAAAAAGGATAATTTAATATTCAATTGATGTATCACTAAGTTTTTTTTAAACTTTAACAGTATAGAATTTCCTTTGTACTAACATAAAATGACCAAAAATTTGTAAAATATACTAAGCGTATAACAAAGAAAACTAGAATTCCACAGAATTAAATATTCTTCATACTGATATTGTATAGAAAGAAACTATTCATAAATTTCCACAATCTTTTCGAAAACTTCACAATTGTTTTCCCAGTATTCCAAGAGTTTTCTTTCCCCCCCATTCGAATACGGTTACCACGGTAACTGCTTGACAATTTTTTTCCCTATCTCATTTTCAATCTTTTTGCCCATCCGTAAAAGTCATCCCACGTTAAAAAAAGTGTGAGTTAAGTTTCCCGCCGAACCGTTAGGGAAACATCCAAAGTAAAGATGCCTCTTAGAGGAGGAGCGAAAAAGGTGGCCTTCCAGGAGGTGACTTTAATCTATCTACATTACATTAAAAGTTCGCTTGAAGAGGTATCATCGCCCTCCAAGGAACATTCTCACGTAATGACATGTGGCAAACGACCTGAAGAATGCCATCAAAAGGGTCAGTCAAGTCAAAAATGTATTTGCATACCATTCGCAGATTCACAGTTTGACAAATATCCCCTGCTTTCCACTTTAAGAGGAGAAAAAATCGACTTTATAAGAGACGATGGACGCCACAGCGAAAGTGCTGACTGTGGTTTCCCCCAAAAGCCAAATTCACCTTCGCCATTTTTGACCATTACTAAAAACTATCTTTAATTTTCAAGTATATTATATACCCCTTTTAATAATAAGTTTCACTTTTGAAAACATTTATTACGATATGTATCTATTCTTTAGTATGTAATACAATTGCTATTCGTAATTTAAGTTTATCAAACAATGTAATTCGATTTTATTTAATTATTTTAACATATTCAAACATTTTTTTTTACAATTTATTAATTTTTATTTATTAAATAAATATTTCTAAAATTTTTATTGATTTTTAACTTATTAAATAAACATTTCTTTAGTTTTTATTTCAGTATGTATTTTCTCTATAATTTTTGTTAATTTAAACTAGCTTATTTTTTAAAAAAAAGCCTTGATCATTAAATGAGTCTATCGTAGTAATTGAACTAAAATGTTAACAAATTTATTATTGCTTAAAACTTTATTGAATGACCATGAAAAAATACAATTATTTTGTTTGATTTTACAATTTATCAAGAAATTAGGTTGACTGAGAGTATCAAATGTCTGATGTGAATTTTTTTTTGTATAAATCAATTAAAGGATTAAAATTATAACTTATTTTTTGAAGTACTTCTTTTAAAACTGAAGCCTAGTGAAAACCTTAATGTCGTATTTCATTGAATTGTTGAGAAAACTAATCTTAAAACTTGAAAGAAATATGTAAAAATATCTAGAAAATTGCATATATTACTTAAAGGAGATATAACATAAATCGCTATAAAATTAATTTAAAGGTTGAGATAACTCTCGCCACCTAAAGAATACAGAGAATACAAGTATTCAATATCACATTTGAAAATGCATAAAAAAACAACGTAAGGAATTATTTTAAGTAAATGCGTTGCAAAAAACAGTTTAGTTACTTAAGAAACAGATTTTTTTAAAAAAATATATCTTATACCAAAAATAATACTATTAACTACTAACCTAAGTTGCTTCATGCTTATATTCAATCAACCACCTTTTCTCTTGTAAATTTCTTACAAGCAATATTATATTCACTCTTCTTAAACTGCAGGAACTTCTTTTCAAATGAAAAAGCGACTTATTCAACTTTGTCAAACACTTCCAAATACCACTACAACACAATACAGAACCGAAAACTGCTGCTGTTAATTCACAGACTTAAACGAGCTTTGGAATTACTAGTTTCCACGAATTATATTTTATGAATAAGTTACGGAAAGAGTTATTAGTTACATAGTAAGAACAAACAATTTATTTGAACGAATAAATTACAATTATATATTTATACCTACCAAACGATTTAGAAGAAAATTCTTTTGTATTGTAAAATATTTAGATCTATTGAAATTTTTTTTATTTTGAATTAATTATTTAAATTATGTAGAGTAGTTAGAAATATTATTTAGGTTGAAAATTCTCTTCCACATTTTATCGTCTGCTTTTATTCAATAATTCATTTAACACTAATTATCTAATTTCTTAATTTATTTGCTGATATATAATCATCTGTTGGTAAAGTTAAGTTATCTTTTGTAATTATTCCAAATACATTTTTTCAGTTGGAGAAAAGAATTGTAACGAATAATAATATAGACGCTGGTTGAACCTAATATGTCATTAAGTTTTGTATATTTTTGAAATATTATCACTCATTTGAACATCTTGATTATTTGAGAGATTATAAGAATAAAAAGCGTCTGTGGAAAAACTTTGGCTGCTATTATTCGCAATGGCAGCATTTGGCGACGTCTTTTGATTTGGCGAAATTGGTCGACAATATAATACGTAATTACTTATTAAAGTATATAAATTAAAATTTTTATACTATAGAAAGACTGTATTTGTAGACATGGTTACAGCAAGAATTCTATGATGATTAACAGTACTCAAAAAGTACTTACGTATTATCGCAACTTATTGGCAACATTATTTGAAACGAAACACCTATTTGCCAATTCAGCTCGTACGAAACAAAGGAAATCAGGTTGTTAACTTGGCGAGTTATTAAAAGAGTTGGCGATTGTTGCGATAATACATAAGTATCCTTAAAAATGTGTAGAATTCGAAATCATGCATTTTTTTCCTGATTTAAATAATTATCGAAAGGTTATAGACAAAAAAAATCAACTCTCTTTGTGTGTGTGTGTGTTTTTTTTAAAATTCGAAATACACTGTCAAAAGTTCTGGCAAAATATTGCAATTACTATAACTAAAGAAACAAAAAAAAAACAAAATATAGGTACTTATGTATTATTGCAACAATCACCACACAAAGTTGAAGATAACCCCCCAAGTTGGCAATTCCAATTTCACATGTATGGTATGCTCTGAATTTCAAATCATGTGCTTCGTTTCATATAATGTCGCCAATAGATTGCAATAATACGTAAATACCAAAATATATTGAAAAAATACGTTAAAAAGTTTCAAGAAATTCTAAACACGTTAATTGAAGTGATTAATTCTTTTGGGTACTTTTATATTATCGCAACTTATTGGCGACATTATATGAAACGAAGCAAATGGTTGCCAATTCAGCGCTTACTACACATAGAGAATCGTAGTTGGCAACTTGGAGAGTTATTAATAAAGTTGGCGATAGTACGTAAGTACCGTCCTTTTTTTCAATTTATTTATAAAATATTAGTATTGAGAGAAATGCATTAATAAATCATCTATGTATTCCTGAAATTCCACCAAATTTTTTATATTTATTTTAACTTAACTCTTGTTAAGTTATTTATAAACTAACTTACGTATTCACTTTTCGAAGTTAAAAAAATTCAACTACAAGTTATATCTCGGTGGTCAAAGATGTCTACAGTAAAGACATATCTGTGGCAGATTGCAATCTTGAATAAATGGATCCAGCTCGCGTGGAATGTGGAGAGGGAAAAAATCTACATGTCCAGCATCAGAAATGAGGGGATTCCCCCCCCCCACAATAAATGGAGGTTAAAGCTGTCGTAAATGATGGAGGTTACAATTACCCATCGCTGGAGCTCGATTTAGGTGCTCATCTGTGAAATGCATTCAGAAGGAAGATGACTGTTGTTATTTGATGCTCTCCGTGGCAGATCCCCCCCCCCTTTTCTTCACGAAAAAATAAAACAGATTTGAAAAGACGTGCGATTTTCGCTGATCGCAACCTATTGACAGAAATGGCGGAAGAAGGAGAAGACGCGAATTGAAACTTAAAGTGATCGTGCACAACAATGCCATTTGCAATTCTGGAACCTTTAAGGTTGTAATTTTCCCTCTGAATATCATCTTTTCCCCTGATTTTATTTTTTAAAATCTCTTATTCTTGTTGTTTAGATAATCTGTTAAATTTTTTGAGAATAAATTTAACAGAGGAAATGTCTGTGGATATATATGAAAGGTTTCATTAGAATTAAAGCATTTTACTTAGAGAAGTCGTTGAAAAGAAGAGGAGATTTTTTAATATTTTTAGGTGCACTTCACACACAGTTGACACTCACAGCATAAAACGACAATACGAACAAAAGAAAAGCGCTCAAGTCAGACAAAAGCGTTCTTTGTTCGCTCTGAAGATCTTAGCTTTTTTAATTTCGTCAACCGGAAATTTTAAGTATCACATAATTTCCATTAAGGTCTTCTGTAGTTGGTCAGAATACGCGGATTATGCGATATTGCATCATCTTATTTTAAAAAACTCGAACGTGGCAGATTTTTAGGCGACAAAGTTATGGTTTATGACGTATTTCCCGTTAGGCGGTTAAACTAAAAATTAATTTTCACGTGAAGTCTTGGAAGGATCAAGACCATTATAAATTACAAAAACAGTCCTTAGAGATCAATTTAAGTGAATTATTACATAAACATAAGCAATAAAAGTATTTGAATACATAACTGTTTTATCATAAAGGAAATTTTGAATATATATGTGGGACGGCGTCTAGGGGAAGGTTCGATTTTAATGTTAAAATAAGCACGCAGAGTTAAAATAACTTAATTTATTAATAACACAACTAAAACATTTACTATTTACAAGGGGTTTTAAATAATTCGAGATAGCACCATACTAATTCCGAAAACACGTACTCTTTCTCAAAACAACGGAGAGACCGATTTCCTCTGACCTGCCTTCGTTCAAGCTTTGGTGCAACTCTCAGTTTTTCCTTTCTGCCCCCTTTATAAATACATGACCTCATCGTATCGCGCAGCTAAAACTCACGTGGTTTCGATTAGTAGTGCCATCTCTTACAATAAAAATCAAAAGAAGTAATAGAATACTTGCACTCCTTTCCTACATATATATAGTGATGATCACAGTTTGTTTTGGGGACAGATGATAACCATGTCCGGATGAAAAGGCACCCTGGTGACACACACTTTTGAGTGACACATTATATCAATAGTCCGGGGGACCACAACCTATGATAGCCAGTCCATTTGAAACGCGTTTACATCCTTTCAACCTGTGACCCAGCTAAAGGTGTAGAAGGAACTAAAGGATCATACGACATGATGAATTCCAATTATTTTATTTATCACTATAATCAACTCAGACACAAATAACAATCTAAATAAGATAATTCAAATCAGTAATAGAGCAAGAGGAGGACGAGATTCGCGTTGGGGAGAATATATTCAATCATGCAGCTCTACCTTTAATATTACTTTACCCAGAGCTTGCGTATTTAATGACCGCACTGTTAGTTTAAGATTCTAAACATCGACTTAACTTAAGATTACAGTACTTTGACTCATGCAGTCATCTATATAATTCAAGTTGACTTTAAAACTTCTGGTTAGCTGATCTTATCACTTTCTTGTTATCTAACCTTTTGGCTTTCTCACTTGCTCTCTGTTTACGTAAACACTTCAATGCCAATTCGCTAAATATTCATTATTCACTTCATTTCTCATCTACTCACAATTCACTAACTCTCAAACACGCAAAAAAGAATATATATAAGTATTAAACTTAATTTGCATATCACGTTTTTTTCTTCCAGAAGAAGATTGGTAAAAATTGCTGGCTCAAAAAAATACCCAAAAGGAGTTAGTTGAAGGTCGCATATAGATCCGTCACACATTCTGTAATGGGTATCCTCTTGAAGAAAACTGTTTCTTTTCAATGTTGTTCTATTGAAATATTTCTCCCGAAGGAAATACGATTTGTGTAAATGAAGGATGATATTTAAGCATTAACTTTTAGGTACGCGGGTTAGTGGCTAGGAGTTAGAAGGTAGCAGTTAGTAGTTAGCGGAAAGTAGTCGAAAAGAACTCGACGATTAATTGATGAATAATTAAATACTGATAATTGACTATTCAGTCAATAAGTTGGATTCGATTAATAATGACCCGAGGTCGAATAGCTGAGAACGGAATTACAGTAATTTAGACTGTAGATAACCAAAACATTCTAAGAGTAAGTTAATTGAATTTTTATTAAATATTAAGTATCATTTCCCTTTACTTTTGCTCCTATACTTAATAAAAGGTGCATTTCCTACCCCGGGTTGTTAAAAATTAAGTGAAGGAATAATAAATATGAATAGTTCTGATTGTGGCTGATCTTTATTCTAACCCTCAGACACCGAAACACGTGACAGCACGTTCATCACAATTCTACTTTTGTTACATAGAACCTTAACGAGTTAGTGCTATGCCTCTTATTCGAGCCTGCATGGGACCTTTTCCAAATGGTCTTCCAGGGGCAATTTTTCTGTAAGGTAATGCTCGTCCTCATTCGGGTAGCTCAAGTCTTTCTACCTCATATTCAGACCTTCCCCCGATACAAATTGCCGCCGTGTTCTCTGTATATGATTTGGAGATAGCTGCTCAAGATATGTGAGTCATCTGCCTCAGTACAATGTCTACGTCAGATCTCTAATCAACTCAACGCTTGACACGCGACTTATAAAGCAGTAGGAGGCGGTCCGACGTGCTATTGAAGTTTCACTGCGTTTGTCTACTTGTGCATATTGCATTTTTAATTGTCTTGATATTGGAATCAAGTGAATTTCTCAGCTGTATCATTATATGTATTAAATTTCATTTCAGTCCACAGTTCTATTTTTGATGCACTTATTTCATTGTATCTAAGTGTATAAACATGGGTAGTCTGACTTGAAACATTCTGTTGCCAGATCTGTATATGATTTGGGGACATCTTCCTTGAAAAGAAAATATTTTAGGGGAAAACCTTATAAACTGAGATATTCACCACTCTTTTCCATGATTTAAAAAAAAAGCTTGTACCTGTTTTGTAAATGTGGAGAAATGAAAATTAAAAAAAAAAGTAAATTCTATACTTTCTGATCTGACAAACAAAAGAATGGTTAAGAGGCGTAGCATGATTACCTAAATTTAAAACTTCAAATGGTTACAATAAACTTCGAAATATGCTCTTCTAAGTAGAGATGCATGAAGAACAACAGAAATGGACAATTTTCACCTTTATTGAACATATAACAAAGTACTTAACAAAATTACTTAAGTGTTTTAAATTTTAAAAAATGTCAGATGTAAGCTTAATATTAGAAAATTAGATACTTCCTAAAACATTATTTCAAAATATATGACTCTTAATACTTGTCTTAAATGTCTCTACGCACACCGTACCATAATCATCAATAAAAGTATAAAGTATTTGGAAAAAATCAGAAAAGTAAACGTAAAAAAGAAAATGTAAAAAATTATTTCTTAACAATGAAAAACTTAAGAGGAACAAAAACCACATAAAAATTAGTATTACTAGTGCCTAAATAGTTTTAAAGGCATTGCAGAGGATCGAAAGAAAAATTTCAATCATACAATACCTTAAGAATTCATAACATTTAAATTTTAACAATCTCTTCATCTATCGGGTGACTTGAAGGTCGATAGTAATCAATTATTTTTTTAGATGTTACACATTGTTTCGAAAACACATTGCATACATTTTGTTAATAAGGACATAAAAACGACACAGAAACATTTATTATGCAAAAGGGTCCTCTTTTATAAATAATTAGAGTGTTTTTAACAAGCTTTTATTAGCTTCACCTGTATGTAATGAAATCTTTGAACTCGATTTTTACTCACTTTAAAAAGTCAGATTAATTCAAAATTTTGCACAAATTTTTTTTGTCAAGGATCGATGACAATACAATATTTTAATAATTTTGTTCCATTGCCTTGATCAGGATCATTAGGATTAACGATTTCCCATTTCCAGATTTGGCAACTGAAAGATTAGGTTACAACTCTAAAGGGAAAACGCTCATGGTTAATACAAATACAACAAACTAAACTAAGTGTTCTTTATGTGGGCTTTAACCAGGCCGTATCAAGGCACTGATAGGATGCCAATGGGTATTACACATTTTTAAAAAATGACACATTTAAGATTAATTCATCAATGAACAAATGATAGTTTAAAAACTAATAAAATACGCTTTTATTGTAGATCGAACTAAAAAAAATAGAAATTAAATTATAGTTTAAAAAACTAAAAAAAAACACGCGTTTATAGTTAATCGAACTAAAAAGTACAAAATAATTCTTAATATAAGAAAATGATTAACGAGAAAATTTATTTCATTGTGGTAAAAGCGTGAGGTGCTTCGTACAACATTTTTACACTAACTCAGCATTTCGGATTACGACTAGTAAGAAATTATAACAAATGATGTCGAGCACCTCACGCTTTTACCACAATGGCATTAATTTTACTCTTATATTAAGAATTATTTTTTACTTTTTAATTTGATTAACTATAAAATCATGTTTTTTAGTTTTCTTAAACTACAATATAATTTATTAAATGAAAATTTCTGTAGTCCTGCCGCTACAAAAGATCCACTATGTGGTGGCTCTGATGCACGTTAAATCTGGAGAAATTCGAAGTCCCCTCATTGACACGGTGGTAAAGTTTAGAGAGTAAGGTTACAGCTGAGATACTTAGCTGAGTTGAAAATTTATGAGGTCTGTCCCCTATAGCTTTCCTGCTGTTTCTAAATGCGGCGTTACAACAAAATTAATAAATCAATGTAAAATGAAAATTCCTGAGTATTTTCAGTCGTTTTTATGAGTTACTGAAGCAAAAAAAAAAAAAAAAAATCTAAATCAAATAGAATGTGCCACGTGCTAAGTCACGTTATTGTATGGAATCTAATAATTTTAAAGAAAGAAAGTCAACTAAAACCCCCAGAAATAAATTACATGCGATCCCAAGAACCGGCCAGGAATAAGTTGCAAGTACAATACCAAGAAAAATCATATTCGAAAAGCGTATTTCTGAGGACAGTTTTCCCATAATGTGATACAGAAAAGCCTAGATACTTATCAGAAACCTCGATAGGAATACTTCATGGAAAAAGTTTTGGGAAAAAGCTGCAGGAAAAATCTTAAAATACAACTGAAAGTGATCTACAGAGGTTAGGGTAAATGGGATCTGTATTTCAGACTATAGGATGTATTTTTATGAATGTATTTTTGTTTTATAGTTATATATACTGATATCGGTCCAATAATTTCTTAAAACTAATGATTAATCAGGAATAAGCTTTTTATTCCTAGGTTATATAATTTTAGTAATTTTCACAAGAATTCTATCACTTTCCAGACTTCTTGCTAAAAAGATTTCATATATGCTTTTAAAAGTTATCTTATTGTAAGAATCTATTTCCTGTCATTCTTTTACTGTGACTAAATATTGGAGCTTCTGATACGAGCAAAGACTTAAATAAAATTTTCCCTGAAAGAGGTTCTTCATTTCATAATTATGTGCTTAACAATTTTAAGAATATTATCAAAGCAGTTAAATTGAACAATCATTTAAATTATTAAGAAAATTAAACAGTTTTGTAATGTATTAATAATACTTTGATTATCAATTATAAAACTTTTATATTAAAGAATTTACAATTAATTTTAAAACATGCAGTTAAAAACATTTTAAGGTGATGGATAGAGTTCCACACTACGTGTGGAACCGGGATTCTGCAAAAGAATGTAATTATGCTTATTATATTGTTACGAATTTTGTATAAAATAGTGTAAATAATCTGTATTTGGATGTATAATATATTTATATTACTCTATGTTAGACTTATTTTATGTTGAGTCTGTAATATTCACAAGCAACGCCGTCTCTTACGTTATAATGGCGATTCAATAGGAACTTGGCAAAATCTTGGCAATGGAACTAAGTTGGCATCATTTTTGGCAAGCATTGGCGATCAATTTAGCGATATTGGTGATCCTTTTGGTGACAATGGGACTCATTTTGGCGACATTGGTGACCATGGTGAATTCGAGACTTTCTGGATTCTTCTAGAAATTCGTGGAGAATTCCACTAATTTCACGATCTATGACGCAAGCGGATTTTTCTCGAAGCTTCCGCCGGGTCTATAAATAGAGCAATCTCGCCGAAACGAGTCAGTCTTGTTTCAACCAGTAATTAGGGAGCATTGTTTTGATTAGCTCGTCTGGGCTTGTGAATAACCTAATACATACGTGTATTTTGGATACTGATAATTGTGTCTAAGTGCTGTTGAAGGTGTGAAATCCTCCTGATATTTTTCCGTGAATTTTGCTGCTGAATCCTGTATTTAAAGGATTGATTTTTGCGACAATAAATTCTCATCGCTCTTAAAGAACTGTCTTTGACCTTTGCGACTGATTTATAAAATCACTCAACCCCGATCATCGCGGGCGCCTTCCTTAATAACTCTTTTAAACTATATTCAGAAAAGGGTATATTTCGCATTTAGTATAACTTGAGGAATTAGAATGTGCATATAAAAGTGTTTTAAGAATATCATTCCAATAAATTATTTAAGTACAAATTTTGGGCAAAAAATAAAGAAAAAAAAATCTTCAAAACGTTTTCCTTTATGAAAAATGCTTCTGTAATAATAATATTTTGCTGAGATTTCTATATAGACCTTGAACTAAGATTTTTGAAAAATGTAATTTAGGTGTGGGTTTCTTCAAATTTTAATATAGAAAGATTTTAACAAAAGACACCGGTGGTTATTTCAATTGATCATAACTTTAAAAATTTCAAAAATCCTAGTTCAATCTCAGTAGAGAAGTTTTAGCTAGATAAAATTATAA
>BMAO01027129.1:0-148157 GCA_019973975.1 Trichonephila clavata | reverse complement strand
CTTAACCGATACAGTATAAACTCTCACACAGAGGAATCACGTGGTGATTTTTCTATTTTAACAGCCTACCGAGAAATGCGTCAGTTTCAGCCATTGAAAAACCCCTGCATCGTCAAATTTCGAAGTGAGATGATGCAATATTGCACATAAAACCGGATCTGACTTATGATAAAAATTGGAATCGTAAGAGTAAGCAAAATTCTAAAGCTTTCGGTAATAGTAGTACATTAACTAAGATCCTTGAAAACTAGGGAGTTTTGTCTATTACAAGCTTCCCACGTGTATTTTGTTGTTGATTTTAATGTATAATGCTTGTATTTGTAATGAAATACAAGCATTATATCGGGGAGAATCATAAATATAATAATAGTGGTGGTCAATGTTTCTAAAATCAATTTTGTAAAACTCACGAATTTATGTGTTTTAGTAAATTTATATATTGATTACAAAAGTCATTGCTTTTTTGGATATTTTTCAGTTATATATGTATACAAATGTTCACTATGTTCCATTTGTTCGGAAATATTTGGCCTCTGTTCAGTGAGCTTCTATAATCTCTGCTCGTAGAAAAGCTTGTTCCTATTTCAGCAAAAATGACATTTAGAATATTCTGATTTACAGCCACTTCTGAATTTAAAGTTTTTCTAACTCAGAGTCAAGAGGCATGAACAAGGGAAGTCTGTTGGTACCGTGACTAACATGAGTATGCCAGATGGGACAACACGTGCTATCAAAGTTCTGATAATTTTTGACGGGTGTTCTAAACTGTATGTGATGTCAAATTGTCGAGAAGAAATGCTATTCATTCTGGATTAATGAGTTCCAGACGTTTTTGGGGCAGTTTTGTTTAAACTGTCTAATTGCTTACAGTACACATTCGAATCGACAATATCATCACAATTTCAGGGCCAAAGTTTCGTGAGTTCAAGCAATAGTGCACAAATAAAGACCATCCTTGGAAAAGATCTGATGTTATGGAAAATCTCTGTTCAAGTTTGCAATCTTCCTGTTGGTGTGGTGTGAAAGTTAAAATAGGGGGTGCCAAGCAGGTATAGTACTCGTCTCCCGATCGTAGATTAAAATTAAGAGATCCGCACTATTGCTGATTCCAAGTGTTAGATAGATTTAAATCAAATCATATGATTCAAGTCTGTGATACACTCGAGCGAAAGAGAAAAATCTTAATTATATAAATAATACTTTCCAAAAGTATCCATAGAAGGGAAGATATTAAGGGACAGACAATTTGCTCATACTTATAACCATTGCTTACCTTTGTATATAAAAGAAATTTCTGTTTTTGTTATTACGCCATCTGTCTGACGTTGTCAGATCGAGACCCACAAAATTATCATGGTATCGGGATAGATTGTACGCCTGTCGTCAACTGTAGCATTGAGCACCATGGCAGGTGACAGTATGATTTGGCTCTGTCTCACCTCCCAATTTAGAGGAAGAAGAAGGGGAGTAGCTGGGGCTTCCCACCTCTTTCCCTTCCACCCACCTCACGATAGGGCTTCAGGCTCGACGGGTTATTTAGAGAAAGGCACCTCCATGCCACGAAGGACTACATTTGGCAAACATCCATGCCTACTCCGATTTGAACCCAGGCCCCACGGCAGCACAGCAGCCAGTGTCGCTAACCACCATATCGGGTGAGTGAGTAAAGAATATTAACGTCACCGTTTAGCAACACGAGGATTAAGACGGTCCATGTCGTTTTAACCATGGTCATGACGACACCTGAGCTGCCCCCACCAACGGAAGGGCGTTTGAGCTCTGACAGATTTAACGTGCACGCTCCCCACGGCGAGTCTTTAGTGCACTGGGACGAACTCATGACACGCAAGCCATGATCCGATGCCTGACTATTTGGCTACCGCGTCACAACCACCATAATCTGATGGGCTTAATGCTATTTCTAAAAGTAATAATATGATCATTTATGGAAGTAATAACCGGATCATTCGATTTTATTTAAGTGATTCTATACTTGAAAATCATTACTTGTAAGAAACTACTTATCTCGGTATTTATAGACGCAGTGTAGAGTTGAGAAGTAGCTGGGGTAGTCTAGTAGTTATGATCACGAAATCGGGTCCTACGTGTCGTAAGTTTGTCCTATGGCCACTGAAGTTCGTAGATTTAGAAGAGCTAGAGTGTGTTAAATCTGTCCTGGCTTTAAATTCTCCCTTTGTGGTGGTGGTGTGTTAGTTTGTCGAGGGGATGCTAGTTCAGTCATTCCTTAAACGAGACTCAAATTTAGAAGTCAATTCACTAATATCCATCGTGTTTCTTTATAATGCGACGTTATAAACACTCCCTTTTTCTCATAAGTAAATGAATATTGACATCGCACTATTCAGCGACTCCAATGCTTTTGTTGGCGGACCTCGTGTTTTCGAACCATGGTCAAGTGACAAGGCCGATACCTGAGCTGGCATAGCCTCTCCTAACTTCCTCAACTACCCAACAAGAGGATGTTTGACTTACATTAACGTGCATTGCCTCTCACACATGAGTCTTCGGCGGTACAAGATATCAGGCACGAGTCTCCTTAAACACTAGGATACCGTGGCACCACTTACTCTCATGATGAGAACGAGTGTTCAACTTGGTATTTGGATCTTTTGCTTTTAACATCACTTCACGGGATATGTTTCAGAGGCGAAGGAAGGATGCATTGCATATTTTAGATCTGGGGTTCGAAAGAATTTGGGCTTGGCCACAGCTCAGAATATCAAGCAGTTTACTACATTTACTTGTTTTTAATCAGTTCACGAAGTTATTCTATTACAACGCTTTTTAAAATGGTAATTTGATTCATTATTACGGGATTGCTGTTTTACTGTGAGTAAAATATATTATTTTTACATTTAATTAAAAGAATTAGAAAAAAATTCTACAAACATTTCGTACAATGAAGGTCATATCATTCGCAATTAAATGTGCCCTTATTATTCCGTTGAAAATTAATGCATACACAGTTTTAATTAAACAAAAACTAAAACTGAGACATCTAATTTGGAATGTTATTTTCTTCAAAATTTAGTTTTATATGACAGGTAAAGTGACCAGATATCTAATATTAAACTAGATTAATAAGTATTAAAAATGAAATTAACTGAAAAATCAGCTTAATTTAATTTATGCAAATATTGTACATTTATCCAATGACACAGTATAATACAGCACAACATTCAAGCAACCAATCAAATTTTTATTTTGTATTAGTCAAAAAAGACACAGGAGACCTTCACTGTGTACTTGATTTTTTCCTCGTGCAACTATTTTCGAAGAATCCAGACTTTAAGTTTGTATTTTCAACGTTAAATGAAATTGTTTTTCATAAGAATCAAATGGACCAGTCAGCTGGAGAGTATCGATGCTATCCATACAAGCTGCAGTTCAAGCATTATAAACAGTTTCTCCGCCATAAATATCTAAACCACGACGAACAAGAACTTCAACCAGAAATCAACCACAATGGTGAGTCATCGCAAAGTTCTTCGAACAATTTCAAGAGCTTTTGTGAAATGCACATTGGGAAAATACCTTTAAAAGAACAAATTAAAAACAATGAACAAACGGACTCATCAGATGTTTACAATCCTCTTTTTGATTCTAATGGTAGCGAATCTATTCAATTTCGTCATGGATTGTTCATTGAAAGTACATTAGCGCCATCTTGTCTCGAAAGCGCCATTGGATACAGCCAGGAACCGTATACTAGATGTCATTCAAATTCAAAAGGTTATGCAAATGAACAATCTTTATCACTGAAATACAGCCTGTAGGATTGAATATCTGTAGGGTTAAATCTGTAGGATTGAAGGAAATACTGAAGGCAATGCAAATGAACAATCTTTATCACTGAAATACAACCCAATGAAAATCTGTAGGATTGGAGGAAATACTGAAGGCAATGCAAATAAACAATCTTTATCACTGAAGTACAACCCAATGGAAATCTGTAGGATTGGAGGAAATACTGAAGGCAATAAAGTCAACCATCAATATCATCTGAATGTAGTCAAATGGAAATATGCACGCAAGGAATGAATGAGCAATTCAACCGAAATCAGTCATCGACAACTGAATGCGGTCAAATGCAAGGACATTATCAACAAATGAACGTCAATCTATCATCTACATCATCTGGAATGAGACAAATGATAGATATTAATCCTCATTTTAATACAGATAATTGTCCGCTGTTCTTTGAATACAGTCCAGTGCAATTTAGCGCTTGTGAAATGAATCAACATGTCAACACAAATCAAATAGCTATGCCACTTGGAAACAGGCAAAAGGAATTTGATCGTTATGAAATGAATCGACAGTGTAAATCAAATGAATTATCCATATCTCATGAATACAGTGAAATGGATGTAAGTACTCATGTAATGCATCGACAAGGTAATTCAAGTCCACAAACTATCAAAATTGCACATGATGACATTCCATTCATTGCCAGAGAGGAATTTTCCACAACGTAGGATATTTGACAAAATGTACTTAAATCTTCAAAAAAAACTCTACAGAGAGTCAAAGAAATTTATATTCCTTTGACATATCTAATATTATTTACGGAGAACCAAACAACACCGATACTCTTGAGAAGAAAGGTGTAATTTGTTCTTTCGTGACCCAAAACGAAATTGACGTGCAAAATGAAAGTTTTGTTTCTAATTCGTCTTTTAAGAACACCAATGTCCATTTAGAGGAAACGTCAAAGAGACGTGAAAGTTACGGACTGCTGTTAAATAACAAAATGAAATACATTCAAGATCAATTTTATGATGAAAATACACAAAAATGCGGAAATGTTGAAAATAAATCAGGGAGAAATTTAAGTCCAAATCGGTCTAGTCATATTGACATCGGAGGGGATCCTAAAGATTGTTTTGGATTCGAGCATGGATTCAATCAGAAATCGGATCTTGTACAGAATCCTGAAATTCATTCAGCAAAGAAGACATATCTGTGTGACTTGTGTAGAAAGACTTTCAGTAAGGAATCTAATTTAAAACGTCATCGTCTTATTCATACAGGAGAAAAGCCATATAAATGTGATAAGTGTATAAAGGGCTTTAGAACGAAAAGTCAACTAACTAAACATAATCGTATTCATACAGGAGAAAAGCCATATAAATGTGATAAGTGTAAAAAGGACTTTAGAACGAAAACTCAAATTAATGTACATACTATCGTATTAATACAGGAGAAAAGCCATATGATTGTGATGTGTGTGAAAAGAAATTTAGTAAGAAAGGCAATTTAAAAGCACATTACCGTATTCATACAGGAGAAGAGCCATTTGAGTACCATGTGTGTAAAAAGAAATTTGTTTGGAAAAAAGATCTCAATTATCATCATTGCGTTCATACCAAATAAAAGCGATTTGCTTAAATAGATATTTTAAACAGAAATATCATGTCATAAAGTGTCACTACATTCATATAAGAAGACTAATATGTGTGCAAAATTAGATAAAGTATAAAAATGTAAAATATTTTGAAATGTATCACTTATCTTCATACTGAAAAAAAAATTATTTGAATATGGTTGAAGGAGGATGAGTCATGAAAAATTTGTGTGGATAAGCTTTGTTATATCAGAATACAAATAATGAAACGTGAATGTGTGAAGAATAATGGAAATAAGTTTCCGAAAATAATTTTATTTAGCACCATTATGTGACTTAAAGTAAAATTTCCTTCTATTAAATCATTAAATGATGATTTTGATTTATAAAGAATTTGTTTTTGTACATTCAACCAAATTGCCTGAAGTACCGCAGATGCAATTTTATAAGTTTGTATTTAATATTGGATTTCATGACTTGTTTGTGCGCCTATGTGTTGTGGTAATATCTGGGATAGGCATTTAAAATGCCTTGTTTTTGCATTACGTGTGTAGATAACTTTTGTTAAGTGAATTCACTAAAGAACAACATAATTCTAAGCATAATCTTATAAGCGTGGAAGTTTATTATCTATTTTCTATATTATTTTATTTTAGTTATTTTATGTATATTTTATGTTAATATTTTACAGGACTCACTCACATTCTTTTAAATACTTAATTTACTTCTAATGAATCCATGATATATTATTAAATAAATACATATTTTATCATACATTGTTTTTTTTCTCGATATTTTTAGAGGACATGACTTCATCTTGAAGATACATAGAGTTATGCATATTTTTAGATTGAATGACTGATTTATTCGTAGTATTTTACTACTGGAACATTTCTTGTTTCACTAGCGGTAAACTAATTCTCAAATTTAAAAACTTCAAAAAGAAATTTAACTATCTATCAGGATATACAAAGATTCTGACCTGAAAATGTTAATAATTTCAAATATTAGCAATACGTAACTGAACGAAGTACAATAAGCCTTAAAGTATGCCGTATTTGTTTAGCAACGGCAAAATGTTTCTCTATTTTCTCCCTGAGAGAGCGAAATCTTAAGGGTTTTTGAAACTAATTTCTGTTGTATCTCCCTTAAAATAAGCTATTTTATCCTTAAAAATTGGATAGCATACAGGTATATGTCACTTTTTAGCGCGTTTTACACGTAGTGGAACAAAAGCGCTATTAGGACGCAAATTTCGTCTTCGTTCCATATTTTGTCGTACCTTTTTCTCAGCCAATAAGCAACCAATTGACCTCGGGTTTTCGGCATTGGGTCGCATTTGTGCCCTAGATGAGCCGAATCATACTTAAATTTTCCTATAGTTTTCCCGAATTTTCCTACACATTTTTCTGAATTTCGCTATTTTATAACAAAATTTTCTCAAATTTTACGTATTAAATTTATTGTTTGCAAAAAGTTTTTAGTACTGATACAGATTTGTGTCATTATTTCTTTTCAGCTCAATAGTAGTACATTTAGAGGAGTGGTATTGTAATACTTTCTGATAGTAAAAAGTTCAAGTTGCATTATTGTAAAATACAACCTGTGAAAAACGCGCTAAAATTACTTGACCATGCCAATGATTGAAATCTTGTTTTTAAAATAAATAACTAAACTACAAAAAAGTAAAACTATGAGCTTGCAACCATATAATATTTTTGCGACATTATTTAAGCTGATCTATGATCTATGAATATATAAGTTCATAAGTTCATGAATATATATTCCTAATCAAAGAAAGTTTTTCCTGTATAAAATGCTTATGAGTAAATCGAGGATGAAACAAAGTAATTCTTAACCCAATTCTATTTCAAATTAATTACACCCTTACTAAAAATCATATTACTAATTACTTAAAATAATTTTAAAATAATTTTAAATAACCCTTTATGCAATTACAGCTGTTTGTTCGTGAAAGAGAGAACCCTGACCTATTCTTATGTGTGTTTACGTAACTTTATTATTACAGATCCTTCTGAATAGGGTGCTAAAATGATTTCATCGGTGCATTACACATGAAATTTCTAAAATGAAGTTCAAATCTTACAATGTTTCATGAAAACCTCAAGGAAAATATATCAATAATTCTAAAAATTATGCTGTTACGCCTGGGAGCCAAATTATATATATATATATATATATATACTTTGAAAAAACATAAGTAAGATTCGAGCAGTAGACTCTTTTATATATATTTTTGCATTATAAGAGCAGCTGCATCACGCATTTGCTCTCAAGTGCTATTTTTCCTAAATTGATGTCCCATCTACAATTAACTAAATAAATTTATAAGAAATAAAACGAATTGCGTCATCTGCTGTTGTGAGCAGAATGTGAAATAACTGACTGATTTTAAGCTTCTTTGGGCATTTTCCCTATAAAGAAGTGGAGTGTATGGGTCTAAATTTTGAACCAATTTGTGGTTAGCTTGTTAAGCTTTCACAAATGTTGGAAGAATTTTACTAAGCGGTTGAGAAGTGAATACGCTAAAATATAAAACTTTATTGTCATTACTTTTTTCGTTTTTGTTTTATACCTCTCCTGTCAGAAACGCAACAACTTGATAGAGAAATAAATTTGTAACGCACAAATCGATTCCGTGATTTTAAACGTCCAAAGTAGTTTTACTTTCTTTTCGATTATATTACCTTACAATCATACTAGTAATATAAATTACATTTTTTTGGTGTGTTCGATGTCTTTATATTTTTAATTAATAAAAATTTTAATAAAGGCAATTTACATATTATATGCAAAGTACGCTTACGTAGGTAGAAAGCATTTTAGAAGTTCTTAAACTTGCAAAAATGAATTTACCGCCAATGAAATAAAAATAGTAAAATGCTGTGAGAATAAATCATTTGTTTAGTCTAAAACCAAGCATAACTCTTAGTATCTTCAAATCAAATGTTATCATTGCAGAATAAAAAATATCGAAAAACAGTGTACGCTAAAAAATTTATTTATTCAATAATATATCTTGGATTCATTAAAAATTAATTAAGCATATAAAATTATGTGAATTTATTCTGAAAAAAATATTAACATAAAACATATATAACTAGTTAATATAAAATAATCAATAAGATAATGAATAATTTCGTCAACACGCAGTAATAAAATTTATGTTTTGAATTATGTTGTTCATTGGTGAATTCACTCAGCAAAAGTTATCTTCACGCGTCTGTCACAAAATAAATGGGCGACACAATGATATAAGAAGATAATGTTACCACAACACATAGACTCATAAAAAGGTCATGAAACCCAACATTAAGTACACCCTTATCAAATTATATCTGAGCTACTTCCTGCCATTCGTTGAATAAAATAATGAAAAATGCTTTAAATCAAAAATATCATTGAATAGTTGATTAAGGATATTAGTAATTTTAGTTTGTCACATATCATATACATCACACATCCCATACAAAATTATTTCCTGTTACTTATTTCCCTTATTCATTTCCACTTGTCTTTATTTCTAGTATGATGAGTATGATGCAGCGGCACAAATCGAGGTCAATTTCATAATTCAATATCCTGCCATTGCCATCAGATAAAAATTACATTTCGGTGAAAAGAACAAAGCCTCTCAAATTGTTTTTTTTTTTTCATTTCTAATTCCTGAACATACGATTTACACCCATGTGATGGTTTACGAAATGAGATTTACCATTATAAGATCTATTACAACATATAATTTGAAATCGCTTTTATGTGTTAAGAAAAGACAATGGATCATTTTTGCCCTGAGAGTTTCACATATGGCTTTTCTCCGGTATGAATACGCGATAATGTATATCTAGATAAGTTTCGCAATAATTTTTTTCACAGGACACAAATTTCTTTTTTTAAAATGAGAACGATAATGTATTCTCAGAGTGACTTTCTATAACTAAATGTCTTTCCACTCCTATCAAATTCGTATGTTTTTCTCCTGTAGGAATACAGGAATGTCGATTGAAATGATCTTTCATTCTAAATTTTTTCCCACAGACATCACACTCATATGGCTCTTCTCCTGTATGAATACGATAATGCGCCTTCAGATTACTTTTCTGACTAAACTCATTTGCACACACATCACACTTATATGGCTTTTCTCCTGTATGAATACGATAATGTGCTTTTAGAGTACTTTTCTGATTAAACTCATTTGCACACACATCACACTTATAAGGCTTTTCTCCTGCATGAATACGATAATGCACCTTCAGATTATTTTTCTGATTAAACTCATTTGCACACACATCACACTTATATGGCTTTTCTCCTGTATGAATACGATAATGTACGTTTAGTTTACTGTTAGAACTAAATTTTTTTTCACAAACATCACATTTAAATGATCTTTCTCCGGTATGAGCAAGACGATGACTTTTTAGTTTAGATTTATTACTGGATGTCTTTTTACACAGTTGACGGCTTTTTTTTCTGGATGAATTACACGTCTTTTTTTATTTAACAATTCTCTGTATTTTTCAAATTTTTTTGAATGGACATCGGAGTTTATAAGTGAGGAATTAGATTCAAAACTTCGATTGTGCTCCTCCAGTTTGTTTTGGGTGATTATGGAAAAAGGAAAAGCCCCTCTTTGCTCCAGACATTCCAATTGTGTCGGTCCTCCGTAAATGATATTCGATCTACCAATGGAATATAAATTTCTTTGGTCCTTTATAGAATGCTTTTGAAGATTTAAATCTATTTTGTTGAAAAAACTGCATTGTGGTGAAGATACTCTCTCTGGTAATGAAACGTTATCACATGCTTCTGTGTCAGCTCGTTGATTTTCCTTGACGTGGGGGTTCATTTCACGTGTACTAAATTTATTTTCAGTGTATTCATCTGACACAGCTAGTTTATTTGTATTGAAATGTGAATTCTTTTCATAACTATCAAATTCCTTTTTTCTGTATTCAGGTGGAACAGGTAATTGATTTGTATTGAAATGCTGATAACTTTTTTAAAAGTACTAAATTGTAGTGGGCTGTATTCAAAAGACTCCACAATGTAATTTCTCTTAACTTGTGTATTAATATCACCCATTCGTTTTATTCCAGATGATATGTACCGTTGATGGAAATTATCTTGTTGATTGCTTATAGGCTGACAAACTTACAATTGACTGTATTTAGATGACTGATTTCGGTTGAATTGTTCACCCATTTCATGTGTATGCATTTCCATTTGGCTGCATTCAGACGACGTTGAGGATTGACTTGTATTGACATGAGGATTCCTTTCAAGTCTACAGATTTCCTTTATGCTGCTTTTCAGTGATAAAGATATTTCGTTTGCTTTTCGTTCTGAATTTGAATGATGTCTACTACCAGAATCCTGGATGTGTCCTATGTCTATTTTTGACATGGATGGCATTGCTGTACTTTCAAATAATGTGTCATAACGAAATTGATTTGTGTCGCGATCACTAGAATCAAAAAGAGAATTGTAAACATCTTCTGATGAGTCCTTACATTTAAGCTGCTTTTTTAAAGGAATTTTTCCAATGTGCATTTCAGAAAACCTTTTATAGTTGCTCGAAGAGATTTGCGATGACTCACCATTGTGGTTGATTTCTGGTTGAAGATCTTGTTCGTCGTGGCTTAGATATTTATGGCTGAGAAACTGTTTATAATGCTTGAAATGCAGCTTGCATGGATAGCATCGATACTCTCCAGCTGACTGGTCCATTTGATTCTTATGAAAAACAATTTCATTTAACGTTTAAATACGAATTTAGAATACGGATTCTACGAAAACAGTTGTACCAGGAATGAATGAAGCGTACATAATGTGAAATATTCCTATTTCTTTTTTGACTGAACCAAAGTAAAATTATTGTGATTGGTTGCTTGAATATTGCTGTGAATGAAACTGCGTTATTGAATAAAAGTACAACATTTGCGTTAATGTATTCAACACGTTTTATCCGTTAGTTTTATTTTTAATAACGGTTAAACTAATTTTATATAAGAAGTTTATTCACACATTACCTTTCATATATAAAACTAAATTTTGAAGTAAAGAACATTCTAAATTAGACGTTTCAATTCGCGTTGAGATTGAAACATGCAATGTAAAAAGTTCTTTTAAATAAGATTCTAATGAGTTTTTGCTTAATTAAAATTGCTTATACATTAATGTTCAACGGAATAGGGAGCGAGGGGAGGGGGGAGGTAACATAGTGGTCATGCTAACGAAATCGTTGCCGGTTATCGCGATTTCAAGCCTAGTACTGCTGAACACCCGCCGTTTAGAGGAGCGATGCACGTTAAATTGTTTTTAGCTCAAATGTCTTAATTCTTGTGTAGTGTATCTCAGATATCATGCTCGTCACTTGATCACGGTTCAAAATTACGAAGTCAGTTGCCAAAAGCTTCGGATTTGTTGAACAGTGGAACGTTAATATTAACTCACTCACACAGCGGAATAGGACGCATTTTATGCAATTGATTTGGACTTCATTCTATAAAATGTTTATATTTGAAATAATCATTTTCTTTATTGATTATTTATTTTTAACTGTATGTAAAAATAACATATTTTTTTCTACTGTAACATGACAATCTTGAAATAAGGAAATAAACTAGCATCTAAAAAGAAAAGAAAAATTAAAAATTTTACTTGTATACAAAATAAATATGGTCACTGCGCCTTACTTTCACAGCTTTAGTCAAGTCGCGAGCTATACCTATATTCTTTACTATCTCAAGCATAAAATATTCAATATATCCTTGCTTAAACTTTTCACCTCAGATATCTCTCTCGAGGTGATATGAGAAATAAAAGATGTAGTTAACTAGATGAACACTCATTCTCATCGCTAGAGTGAGTGAATGTTCATTAACTATCGCAACACACATAAACAGACACAAGAGCTATTGGCAATGCGCCTCGTAATTTTGATCCTGGGCTATGTGACGAGGGTGACACCTGTGCTGGCATTTCCTTCTTTGAACTACTAGACCACACCAAAGGGATAACTTTGTGTCACTACAAATTTAATGTGCGTTAGATCCATCTAAAATATCATACTTTATTGTCTTCACATTTTGTTTTTCTAACAGAAACGGAATAACACTTCATTGAGAAATAAGTTTGTAACGCTCGAAACGATTCTGTGACTTTAATTCTCCAAAAAATTTTATTTTAGTTTCGATTATATTGCGACACAGTCATGATAATAATATAAATAACTTTTTTTGGTGTATTTGAAGTTCTTATAATTTTAATTAATAAAAACTTAAAAATATAAGCAACACACATAATATTTGTAAAGCGCTCTTATGTATATAGAAACCATTTTATATATATATATATATATATATATATATATATATATATATAAAAGTTCTTAAACTTAAGAAATTGAATTTACCGCTAATGAAATAAAAAAATCAACAATAAAATGCTGTGAATAAATCATTTATTTAATCTAAAAATAAACGTAACTCTTTGAATCTTCAAGTCGAAATCGGAGACTAGAAAATATCGAAAAACAATGTATGTTAAAAAATTGGTTTATTCAATAATATATCTTGGATTCCTTAGAACATAATTAAGTACAGAATGTTTTGTGATTATATAAATCTTGAAAAAAATATTAGCATAAAATATACAGAAACTAATTAATATAAAGTAATGAATAATTTCGTCATTACACATAAATGAAATTTATGTTTAGAATTTTGTTGTTCTTTAGTGAATTCACTTAACAAAAGTTATCTTCACACGTCTGTAACAACATAAACAGGTTACACAATGTTATAACAAGATAATATTATCACAACACATAGATTCATAAAAAGGTCATGAAATTCTGCATTGAATGCACCCTTATCAAATCTTATCTGTGTTACTTCCCGCACTTTGGTTGAGTATGTTAATGAAATATGCTTTAAATCAAAAACATTATTAAATGGTTGAGTAAGGATATTAGTAATTTTAGTTTGTCACGTAATATCCCATACAAAATAATTTTCCTTGCTACTTATTTCCCTTATTCATTTCCACGTGTCTTTATTTCTAGTATGATGCAGCGACACAAATCGAGGTGAATTTCATAATTCAATATCCTGTCAATGCTATGAGATAAAAATTATATTTCGGTGAGAACAACAGAGCCTTTCAAAGTGTTTGTTTTTCATTTCTATTCCTGACCTCACGATTTACACCCACTTGATGGTTTACGAAATGTGATTTACCATTATAATATATTTTACAACATTTACATTGAAATCGCTTTTATCTCGTAAGTATATAGTGATGTCTGTATAAGAACTTTTCCGACCCAATTCCATTTCACACACATCGCGCTTATATGACTTCCTTCACGACTAGTATTATGTTTATTTATATGATTCTTCTGTCTAAATTCCTTTTCATACTCACCACACTTATATGGCTTTTCTAGCGGTATGAATAGGATAATGTATATCTGGGGATTAAGTTTCGCACCCCAAAATTTTTCACAAACTTCGCACACAAATGGCTTTTTTCCTGTATGAAAACGATAATGTGTTTTTAAAGTGATTTTCTAACTAAATATCTTTTCACACATATCACACTTATATCGCTTTTCTCCTGTATGAATACGGTAATGTGCATTTAAATGATCTTTCCTTCTAAATTTTTTTCCACAGACATCACACTCATATGGCTTTTCTCCTGTATGAATACGGTAATGTCGATTTAAATTATCTTTCCTTCTAAATTTTTTTCCACAGACATTACACTCATATGGCTTTTCTTCTGTATGAATACGAATATGTTTAACTAGATAATCTTTCCGTCTAAATTCTTTTTTACACGTATTACATTCATATGGCTGTTTTCCGGTGTGAATAATGCGATGTCTTTTTAGGCTATGTTTATTACTGAATGACTTTTTACGTATTTTACACACATATGTCTTTTCTTCAGGTTGAGTTACTTGTCTTTTGTTATTTAACAATTTTCTGTATTTTTTAAATTTCTTTTGATGGACATCGGAGCTCTTAAGCTGTGAATTAGATGGAAAACTTTCCTCGTGCACGTCAAGTTCGTTTGGGGTAGTTGTGAGAAAAGGAAAAGCCCCTCTTTGCTCAAGATATTCCATGTTTTTCACTGCTACATTAATAATATTCGATCTACCAATGGAATATAAATTTATTTGGTCCTTTCTAGATTGCTTTTGAAGATTTAAATCAATTTTGTTGAAAAAGCTGCATTGCGGTGAAGAAGCCCTCCCTGGTAATGAAATGTTTTCACGTGCTTCTGTGTGAGCTCGTTGATTTACCTTGACGCGTGGATTCATTTCACGTGTACTAAATTTATTTTCAGTGTATTCATCTGACACAGCTAGTTTATTTGTATTGAAATGTTGATTCTTTTCATAATTATCAAATTCTGTTTTTCTGTATTCAGCTGGCACAGATAATTGATTTGTATTGAAATGCTGATTACTTTTAAAAGTACTAAATTGTATTGGGCTGTATTCATAGGACTCCACAATATAATTATTATTAACTTTTGGATTATTTCCCCCCATTCGTTTTATTTCAGATGATGTATTAGGTTGATTGAAATTAACTTTTTGATTGATTATAAGAAAATAAACTGGCATTTGGCTGTATTTAGATGACTGATTTCGGTTGAGTTGTTCACCCATTTCATGCGTATGCATTTCCATTTGGCTGCATTCAGACGACATTGAGGGTTGACTTATGTTCACTTGAGAATTTGAGGGTTGATTTATGTTCACTTGAGGATTTGAGGGTTGATTTATGTTCACTTGAGGATTTGAGGGTTGATTTATCTTCACTTGAGGATTTGATGGTTGATTTATGTTCACTTGAGGACTCCTGTCAAGTCTACAAATTTCCATTTTTCTTCTTTTTAATGATAAAGATCTTTCATTTGTTTTCCCTTCTGAAGTTGAATGATAGCTACCAGCCGGATCCTGTATGTATCCTATGTTAATTTTTGACTCAGACGCAATTACTGTACTTTCAAATAATATAACATCATGAAATTGATTTTTATCACGATCACTTAAGTCAAAAGTTTTGTTGAACACATCTTCTGATGATTGCGTTTGTTCATTATATATAAGTTGTTCTTCCAAAGGAATTTTTCCAATGTGCATTTCACAAAAACTCTTAGAGTTGTTCGAAAAGTTTTGCGCTACCTCTCCATTGTAGTTCATTTCGGTTTGAAGTTCTTGTTCGTCGTGGTTTAAATATTTATGACTTAGAAAATGTTTATAACTCTTGAAATCCAGTTTACAGGAATCACACCAATATATTCCAGTTGTCTGGTCCATTTGATTCTTATGAAATATAATTCTATTTAACAATTGAATAAGAATTTAGAGTCCGGATTCTACGATAACAATTGCACCAGGAAGAATTGAAGTTATAACGAGAAATATTCTATTTCTTTTTGGAGTGAACCAAAGTAAAATTAAAGTTGTTGGTTGCTTGAATGTTGCGGTGTATTAAACTGTGATGTTGGTTAAAAGTGCAATGTTTGCATAAATGAACTCAACCAGTTTTTTCCGTTATTTTTATTATAAATAACTGTTAAACAAATTAAATATTATTAATTTAGTCACATTATCTTTCATATAAAGCTAAATTTTGACGTAAAGAACATTCTAAATTAGATGTTTCAATTTCGCGTTGAGATTGAAACAAGCAATTTAGAATGTTCTTTTCAATAAGATCCTGGTTATTTTTTGCGTAAGTAAAACTGCGTATACATTAATGCTCAACGGACGAGGGAAGGAGGAGGGGCAGTAACCTACTTGGTCGTGTTAACGAAATCGTTGCCGGCGTATCGTGATTTCAAGCCTAGTACCGCTAAAACCCGCCATTTAGAGGAGCGATGCATGTTAACTTGTTTTTGTTTTAGCTCAAAAATGTCTTAATTCTTGTGTAGTGTGGCTCATATGTGGTCCTCGTCACTTGAACATAGTTCAAAACTACGAAGTCCACTGCCAAAAGATTTGGATTAGCTGAACAGTGGAACGTTAATATAAACTCACTTAGCGGAATAGGACGCATTTTATTGCAATTGAGATGGACTTCATTATATAAAATGTTTATATTTGAAACAATTATTTTCTTTATTGATTATTTATTTTTTAATTGTATTTAAAAATAATATATTTTTCTCATCACTGTAACATAACAATCTTGAAATAAGGAATCAAACTAGCATCTAAAAAAGAAAAGAAAAATTATAAAATTTACTTCTAAAAAATAACTATGGCCACTGCGCCCTATATTCAGAGCTTTAGTCAAGTAGCGAGTTATGCCTATATTCTTTAATATCTCAAGCATATAAAGTATTCAATCCATCCTTTCTCAAACTCTTCACCTTTCAGATATATCTCTCGAGGTGATGTGAGAAATAAAAGATGTAGTTAACTAGATGAACACTCATTCTCATCGCGAGAGTGAGTGAATGTTCATTAAATGTCGCAATATATATATATATATATATATATATATATAAAGAAACACAAGAGCTATTGGCAATGCACCTCGTAATTTTGATCCTGGGTTATGAGTCGAGGGTGACACCTGTGCTGGCATTCATTTCTTTGAACTACCCCACCACACTAAAGGGATAACTTTGAGTCCACGACAAATTTAACATGCGTCAGACCCATCTAACATATCAAAATTTATTGTCATTACTTTTTGTACCACACCAAAATTAGAACTTTGAGTCACTACAGATTTAATGTGTATCAGCCCCTCTATACGAGGATAGTTTTGTTGCTCTGGGTTGAACCACATGACATGACAGCCATGTTTTCGTGACCATTACGTGGCCGCGTTTCATAGTTTTCAAGATTACGGAGCTGTGTCTGGCGTGCCATGAATTCGAGTCTAGTACTGTTGAAAACCCGACGTGCAGAGGAGGCCGATTCACGTTAAATATGTAGTGGCTCAAATATCCTACCGTTGGTTCGAACCCGCAACCTTAGGTGCAGAAGGCTGACGACAAACCAACTACGCTACCCATCCGGCTCCATTTAAATATTCGATGAGGGTATTTGTGACTGGTAGTAGACCACGATTGACAAAAGTGATTCAGAATTTAAATACAGTCCAGGCATTAATTTTGACATAATATTTTTTTTAGTATATATGTTGTTAAAAAAAATTTACATATATATATATGTGGGAATTTCCACATAGACGGCACTATAGAGGGCGCTGGCGACGCGAGCCAGCAGCAAGCGAACTGACTAGAGGGAGATTAGCGAGCGAGCGGTCTCGACGAGGTCAGAGCCAACGCTGCTAAGAAAAAAGGAAAGCAACCGGGATCTAACTGGCCGTGTAGGGACCAAGTGGCCCGATGCTGGAAGGACAGTCACGTGAAGGTGACACATCCATCATCTGAATGCCATACGCCATTGTGAACCGTGGTGTGATAATGATGAAGTGAAAAGACTGAGAAACTATTGTTGAATACGAGAAGAATTTATGGAAACGCTGTCAATAATATATCTGTATAGTAGTGAGTAGCACTGTAATTGTCCACATTAAACGTTAGTATTAGTTAAAAACAGTGTAGTTCATTGTGAATACCCCTAGAACTCCGTGTCATAACACCACATAAAATGGGTGCTTGGCCGGATGTGGACTATTGATATCGGGATGTGAACTGTGTGGACTATCAAGACTATTGATATCGCGATGTGGACTGTGAGGACATTAAATTAATATTGCGCTGTGAACTGTAAAAAAAAAACTGTTCAGGGGACTTTCGCATACCGAACGGAGCATTCGAACTCTGACTGTGCTTTTGAACGGATAAACTCAAGTGATTCTATTCCTGATTGATACAGCTCAACAACAACAAAAAAAAGGCTAAGATACCTTTTTATACTCTTCTATTGTGATTAAAATGTCGTATCATAAATGTACAAGAAAAGAGGACTTGATAAATGTGCTCAATGAAATTGGGGAGCAAGTTTCCTCTAAAGAAACAATTTTCGAGCTAAAAACTAAATTGAAAAATTCAAAACTGTTTAAAGATGACCCAGAATTTGTAATGAATCTGATAAATTTGCCCGTTGAGGATAGACAATCAAAAGCCGAACAGCAGCTACAAATAACTAATTCACAGCTAGAGCTAGAAAAAATTAAACTGCAACAGATAGAAGTAGAAACTAATTCACAGCTAGAGCTAGAAAAAATTAAACTGCAACAGATGGACAGAGAAATTGAACTTCAAAAGGTAAAAGCTGAAGGGAATGTAACCCAGAAAAGTTTACAGGGGGAAACTAATTATTTAGAAAATTTAATTAAAAGTATAAAAACATTAACGATACAAATCCCAACAAAACCTGAAAATTTTGGTCTTTTTTTTCAATCGATAGAACGAGCATTCAAAATTAAAAATGTTCCTGATGACTTAAAATCAGAAATCCTGATTAATATTCTTGGTGAGAGGGCATATAACATTTTACTATACGTAAAAGATGACGAAATAAAAAATTATGAGTTAGTCAAAACATTAGTTTTAAGAGAACTCCAACCCACTGCTCAGGAATGCTCACTTAATTTTAGAAAAGCCAAAAAGCAAACAGATGAAACTCATGTACAATTCGCTACTCGTTTAAGTGCTATGTTTCAATATTACCTAAAAATTAGGAACGTTAATGATTTTAAATCCCTATTTGACTTAATGGTCAGTGATAAAATTTTAGACACTTTAGATCTAGAAACTGCGTCACATATTAAAATTTTGCCGGCGGATTCATGGCTTGTGCCAGATGAGCTAGGAAAAGCTTGCGATATATTTTTTATTTCGAAAAAAAGATCACTGCATGAATCGCGAAACCATAACAATGTTAAGAGTAGAAACGATAATGATGCTTACATTAAAAACCGCGCGAACATAGTAAATACTAATTATTTCCAGAGACAGTTCCCAAAACATAGCCAAAGTGTAAAACAAGAAAAAATAATCTCGTGTTATGTGTGTGGAGGGCCGCATTTTGCTAGAAATTGTGCGAAAAAAACGGCGAAGTCAGAAAATAAAAGTGTAGGGCATACCATAAACCAAATTAAAACTATTTCTAATCAAAATGACTTTTTGTTTAATGAATTACAGTATGTAGACGTAATTGTTGATGATATCCCATTAATTGCCACTTTGGATAGTGGAGCCAACTCAGTTATCATAAATAAAAAATACGTTTCAGCGAAAAAAAGAGTACATTCTCTAATCACCCTAACCAGTTGTTTTGGCAAACGGAGGATTGCAAACGTTTTAGAATTTACAATCTCATTGAAAGGGGGAAAAACACAAACCATCCCCGCGGCAGTGTGCGAGAGAGAGAGAGATCGAGGCAGAAATATTATTACCCTTAAGAGTTTATGAGTTCTTGAAAAGTGGATCAGAGGAAGCAAGGTCAAATGTTAGAATATGCAATCCGGTATGTTTAAAGGATGGAATAGTGGGGGAACAGCAGATTGAGGAGTCAGGATGTTTAGTTAATTCTGAGAGGATTATGGATAAGTCTAATTTGTTTTTGCTAAAGGTATCTGAGGCATACGAGGAATGTTCATATGATTTATCGCATATCTCGAATAGTAGATTAAGGAGTCAAGTACATACACTAATAAAACACTACAAACCAAATAAAACGAAATCTACTGCTTTGAAAATGAAAATAATTTTGTCAGATGAAAAACCCATTTGTCAAAGGTCACGTAGGCTATCTTTACTTGAAAAGCGCGAGGTTGAAAAACAAATAGAGCTGTGGTTAGCACAGGGAATAATTAAAGAAAAGTTGTTCAGATTTTTCGTCTCCTATTGTGGTGTGTAAGAAGAAAGATGGAACGATGCGTTTGTGTATCGATTATAGAAAGCTAAATAAAAAAATAATCAGGGACAGATATCCACTTCCTGTAATTGAAGAGGTATTAGATAAATTAGGGAACGGTGGAGTATTTTAGACGCTAGATTTAAAGAATGCATTTTTTCATGTAGATGTTGATGAAACAAGTAGAAAATATACCGCGTTTGTAACAGAAACAGGTCAACATGAATTTTTAAAAGTGCCATTCGGTTTATCTATTAGCAGTAACTATTTCCAAAGATACATTAATTACGTGTTTAGAGACTTATTAAGAGACGGTACTTTAATTATTTATTTAGATGATATAATAATTCTGGCAAGAGATGAAAAAGAAGCTTATGAAAAATTAACTCGTGTGTTAGAAATCGCTTCCAAATACGGCCTTGAATTAAATCTAAAAAAATGTCAGTTCTTGCAAAGGAAAATTAATTTTTTAGGGCATATAATTCAGAACGGTACACAATTCAACCTTCATCGGAAAAGACAGTAGCAGTCTGTAACTTTCCAGAACCTAAAAATGCGAAAGATGTTCAAAGTTTTCTTGGATTGACAGGGTATTTCAGAAAATATATTCCTTCATACGCTATAATAGCCAGACCCCTTAGTGATTTATTGCGAGGAACAAAACCTTTTGAATTTAATCATGAACAAAAAAAATAGCTTTTCAAAATCTAAAGAACGCGTTATCAAATGAACCTGTATTACATCTTTTCAAGGAAGGTGCGAAGTTAGAGCTGTATACAGATGCAAGTAAACTCGGTTTACGTGCTGTAATTTTACAACAAGGTGAAGATGGAAATTTCTATCCAACCCATTATATGAGCAAAAAGACTTCCATTCAAGAAGAGAAATTGTGCAGTTATGAACTAGAAGTACTGGCGGTTGTCGAGGCTCTGAGAAAATTTCGAAACTATCTCCTGGGAAGAAAATTCCTAATTCGAACGGATTGTGCAGCATTTGCGAAAACTCTAGACAAGAAAGAGTTGATACCAAAGATTGCTAGATGGTCGATTTTTCTACAAGAATTTGATTACGAGGTAGTCCATCGTCCTGCAAAACAAATGCAACACGTAGATGCATTGAGCAGACATCCCATTATGCTAGTGACTAGTGATGAATTGACACACAAGATTGTGAACGCTCAGAAAACTGATGAGTATATTAGAACCATTAAGCAGCTGTTGCACGAAGGCAAAACTACTGAATTCACTATAAAGAATAATATTTTATTTAAACTTAGTGAAGATCAAGCACTGTTAGTTGTGCCAGAAATGATGCAAGTAGATGTGGTGAAGAAAGCTCATTCGTTTGGACATTTTGCTGTGGCAAAGACAGAAGACTTGGTGAAAAGAGACTATTATTTTCCGAATATGAGGAAGTGTATAGAAAACGTACTAAAAAACTGTGTAGAATGCATATTGGTCAATAAGAAGAGAGGAAAAGGAGAAGGATTTTTACACCCTATTCCAAAAGAAGATCTGCCGTTGTCAACATATCACGTAGACTTCATTGGACCATTGCCAACGACCAACAAAAAATATAATCACATATTCACTGTGATTGATGCATTCACAAAATTTACTTGGTTATACCCAACCAAAAGTACAACAGCTCTAGAAGCCATTGAAAGACTAAAGTTGCAACAAAAAACTTTTGGGAATCCTTCACGTATAATTAATGTCAAAGGAGGAGCATTTAGATCGAAGGAATTCGAAGACTACTTGCTGAGGAGAAGATTAGTAATATTCGAATAACTACGGGAGTACCAAGGGGCAACGGACAAGTTGAAAGAATCCATGGAGTGCTGATTTCAGTGTTGACGAAGATGTCCATTCAAGACCCGACTAAGTGGTTCAAGCATGTCGATTCAGTACAACGTGTATTGAAGAGTGTACCTTCACGCAGTACAAAATATTCGCCATTTGAATTACTAATAGGAATCAAGATGAAGAATCCTGAAAACGTCATGATAAGAAATTTGCTTGAAGAAGAGAGTCAAAATCAACTATGTCAACATCGTGAAAACCTTAGTAGAGAAGCAAAACAAAACATTTTGAAGATACAAGAGGAAAACAGGAGAACTTACAATCGAAAGCGGAAAAATGCTCGCCAGTATAAGCAAGGAGAGTTGGTAGCAATCATGAGGACTCAGTTTGGAAACAAATTGAAACTGCGACCAAAGTATTTTGGACCCTACCAAGTGACTAGAGTAAAACTCCATGACCGATATGATGTTGCTAAAATTGGAGACCATGAGGGGCCAAATGTAACGTCCGCATCAGCAGACCAGATGAAGCCTTGGTCTAAGCATTAATGAAGAAGAACGAACTTGTATAAGATATTTGTGTAACTGTATACTAATCTATGTTCTTTTTTTGTTTGTTTTTAGTTTGTATATTTCAGATCCTTAGTGCGTGAGCAGTGAGGACACTGCCTGTAGGATGCCCGAGAAGTTCTGGGAATTTCCACATAGACGGCACTATAGAGGGCGCTGGCGACGCGAGCCAGCAGCGAGCGAACTGACTAGAGGGAGATTAGCGAGCGAGCGGTCTCGACGAGGAGGTCAGAGCCAACGCTGCTAAGAAAAAGGGAAAGCAACCGGGATCTAACTGGCCGTGTAGGGACCAAGTGGCCCGATGCTGGAAGGACAGTCACGTGAAGGTGACACATCCATCATCTGAATGCCATACGCCATTGTGAACCATGGCGTGATAATGATGAAGTGAAAAGACTGAGAAACTATTGTTGAATACGAGAAGAATTTATGGAAACGCTGTCAATAATATATCTGTATAGTAGTGAGTAGCACTGTAATTGTCCACATTAAACGTTAGTATTAGTTAAAAACAGTGTAGTTCATTGTGAATATCCCTAGAACTCCGTGTCATAACACCACATATATATAACCAAATATTTTTCTGCTTTATTTACTTTATATCGCAAATGAATGCAAATCTTTGGCATTATTGTTTTAATGTACCTCCATAAAAAAATTAAGTTAATGATTTGTACAATAAATTTGTAATATGTCCTGTTCAAAAACCTTGAAATTTATATCCAGAATCATAATATTCTGTCCAATATATTTTATTTAAATTACCAATCGAAAAAAAAAGCAATCATGTTGGTCCTTTTTTGTTCAAGACTTTACAACGAAAGAATACACCAACGCTTTATAATTGATGATGATGAGCCTTTTGACATCTATTTTCGCCTTTTTTTGGGGTCCTGAAACGTCGCATGAGAAGTCGTTTAGTGGAATAAATAAAGCCATCATTCTGATTCAGGAACGGAAGGTGTTGGGGGAAAAAGGGTACGATAAATACTGATATATGTTTTATTAAAAAAGCGTTGCAGGGTGTTGACAAAGTAAACAAATTTTTTTTAATGGATGGATTCTGAATAATTAAAGTACATGAGAATGGAGCATGTTGTCGAAGCGAAATTTTTATGTCAGAGATTTTGCCGTCTTTCATCAGCTGACAGATTGACACTTGATTTGCATAAATTTTAGGATTGATGAAAGAGATATGTTATAAAATCCCATATAGTGGTGTTTTTTATTTCCAATTTCGGAAATCTGTAGCAAACTTTTAATTCACTCTGTTTACACAACCCCTGACAATAAAGTCCGGTGAATAGTCCTGTAACAATAACGTAGATGAGATATTAAAGAAAGTTACCTTACTGTGCTTCGAAAGAGTCGATTCCCATAATTATGCACCACTGAGATCTGCTATACATGTCCTGGAAACTTTGCAGGAAGTCTTCTTTTGGGATGAAGTTCAAAAGCTTCGTCGCGTTTCATTGAATGTTAGGAATATCGTGAATAATAATATCGTCAATATCGATAACACGTTTTTCTCATCTCTAAATTCTGGGTAACGATTTGTCACACGGATTCACGGTTAACTTTCAGTTCATCAGCTATCATTCGCACAATTAATTAACAATCTTCCTCATTTTCTCAAAAAAAAAAAAACCAAAAAAAAAAACCTTGTGTAAATTTTTTTTATCATCACATAGAAGGTGGGAGAGATTTAAAGTACACAAACACGTAAACTGTCCAAATTCGGAAGAAAACAAAAATTATATTTTTTGTTTTTTATTTTATTTATCAGAGTTATCTTTTGGCCTTACAAAACATAATTTGTTTTATTTCTATGCTTCCTAGAGACCGAGTTATGTTCAATTTTATTAAATTAGAAAAACCTGAAGTGGATCTTTAATCTACCAGAGAAGTGGGCATTTAAATTGCTCAAAATCTTTCAGAGAGTCTGATAACTCAAAATGCTATAAATGTATTTCTATAAAACTTTTTGTACCTGATTTCTGCAGAATGTATTCAGATATGTCTAATTGTATGAATATTTTTTGAGTAATAGCCCGTCATTTAAATAATGATCTCATTAAGATGTCATTTCCTATAATATTTACTCAATCAGTTCTAAAATTTTTAAATTTTAACAAAATATCAAAATTTTAGTACATTCTTTGACAAATGCCTCAAAAACTTGTTTTATATATAGTAATAGTTTTACTATGATATAAAAATATTTTTTTCTCTAATTGCTTTGAAATTTTTCAAAAATATTGCTAAAATTGCACTTATAATTCCGATTTTTGTAAAATTTAGGTATTTTTTAAAAAAATATTGTTTGTAGTGTTGGTATCTATTGGTATTGGTTCCTACAAAACCACACATTTCTAATGTTTTAGTATGCTATATTCTGAAAAAGCACTCCGAACGTGTTCGGATACCTTAAATACAACATTCGAAAATGAGAAATAAAAGCTATACATTTCAGGAATTTTCTGGTGAAAAATTGCAAACTAACAAATGAAGGATTCCTAGAAAGTATGAGAAATAAAATTGATTTAATTTTTTTAAATATGGAAATGGAATTATTCTTGGCATGGGGGATTACTCAGAAATATCCCACTTTTCAGTAAATTGTGGTTTAGTTTATTTTACTTAGGGAAATAGAGAGGATTTCTTCCTCGGATTATGAAACACATGAATAAATACATTTCAATGATATATGATATGTAGAATTCATTTGTTAGTATCCAACTTGGTAGATCGTTTTGAAAGTAGTAATTTGTGTTATTTTGAAAATGTTTTCCTCGGGCTAACATTATGCGCTAACATTTGCCCAATATTCAAGCAATCATTATAATTGGATTTATAATGTAAATATACACATATTCTTAGTTTTCTTCAGATGTATCATGGTTTTGAATGAATGGATATATTTTCTGGAAATCTAGCGATGCCTGTCTTGGTTCTGCAGAATGTTTGTCTTCCTTGTAAACTTATTTTGAATATTAATATTTATTCTTTGAATTTTACTAATTACCATTTCTTCGGACACAACTTTTGAACCATTAGACTCACGAACATGAACTTTATAGATTCTGACAGAACTCGTCGAGATAAAAAGAATTATCTATTGTTCTTGAATATAGCTTTAAAACTTTCGTTTTTATTCAGGTTTGAAGAAAATTTAAATTTTTCGAATTTTATGCCCCAAATTACCATTTCTTCGGACACAACTTTTGAACCATCGGACTGAAGAACATAAACTTTATAGATTCTGAAAGAACTCGTTCAAGCAATATTCAAGCAATCATTATAATTGGGTTTATAATGTAAATATACACATATTCTTAGTTTTCTTCAGATATATCATGGTTTTGAAAGAATGGATATATTTTCTGGAAATTTAGCGATGCCTGTCTTCTTTATGCAGAATGTTTGTCTTCCTAGTAAACTTATTTTGAATATTAATATTTATTCTTTGAATTTTACTAAGGATACTGAAAATATTTTTACCGTAAAACCCGGTGTATAACGCGCACCTATACATTCAATCTGATTTTGTAAAGTTTTTACGTATATTCGCCGTATAACACGCATCCCCTTTTTTTACGAAGAAACCTGAAATACATGTAAGCAATATACTTTTATGTTTTGAAGTCATTTATTACAGGTATTATTCTGACTAACCCGTAAGGAATGCCATTTCATAAAAATAAAAAACAAATATTTCAATATATGTAGAAAACTAATTCTTTTTATGCTAATCATTTTTTTTTAATTTTAAAGCTCCCATTTTTATACCCGCCCTATGACACGTACCCGTTAATTTCGATCGCATTTTTTGTGTTAAAAATGCGCTATACACCGGATTTTACGGTACATTTACGACTTGCATGTACTTGCATTTAAATAAAAAGGATGACAAACCTCTAGTGGTAGGCGCAACCATTTTTTTTTCTTATCTGGAGTCGAAGCAATTGGGCGAAATTACGTTATTGACGCCAAAAACGCCGCCAATGCAAACACCTGACCATTAACGCGTCTTGTTGCGACCCTCTAGACACTGGAGAACCTCGCCCTATAAATAATCGCTGTAGCGTAAATAAATAAACAAGCCAAAATAGGGGCTGACGCGTCAGTACACGCCAGGGCGGGAAAAAATTACACGCCCCGCGGTCGCCAATTACTTGAGTGGCTCACCGCAGCCCTTAGGTTCTACGCCCCTAGCATCTTGTAGATGATGGATCACGTCTGTGTTTTGCAGTCATTAACGAGGAAAGACTAAAACGATGTGTGACTTAATTTTTTTCGAATTCGAATTTTTTTGGGTTGGTTTTAAATGTGAATATATGAACGCCAGCATTGTTCCCAAGCATTCGTAGCTTAAGTATTTTATCATTCTTTGTATATGAATAAAGATATATATATATATATATATTTGCTGTGGTTATGGAGCTGATAAACACTTACAGATGAAGAATGTGCCGAAAAAATTGGGATATGTGTTATTTTTTTGAGATGAATTGTTGAATATAGCGACATCACTTGGCTCATAAAAGATGTTTAGAAATAAAAGCTTCCATTTTTAACATGATTTGAAGAGCCTCAAGACAAATTGCCGTAAAAAAAGAAAGAAAAAAAAATAATTTGAATTTAATTTTTACATAAAATGTTCTTTGTTGATTTTCCTTTTTATTTTTTCTGTCATCGCTTTTGTATGAAAGAAGTAGTGCTGGTAATATTATCTGCATATCAAGAAAGAATGCCCTTTCAACTATGTTAAGTGAAAAGAAGTGATATTTGTGACTATCTTGGCAAATAAATAAATAAAAAATACATTTTATGAAAAAACCTAGAAAAGTATAAGAATTGACGAAAAATTTTTAAACTGTATCGGATGTAACTAAATTTTATTCATAGCCGATATAAGAATAATGTAGGAAATCAACACTGGAATCAAGCATTTAACAGTGAAAATGTGTTTCATTTGTATTATGCGAAATTGTGACCAGAGATTTGAATAGCTGTATTCAATATTTGTGTAATTTTTTAAATAATTACTATTGCAGATTTGTGCGTGTGTTTTGCTTCCTGTGAAAATATTTACAGGAATTAGTAAAGAGTAAAGTAATAAATTATTATTTACACACAGGAAGAAACTTTCTGTTAATTATATGGACCTCTCCTGTATTTGAAAGACCATAAACCGCGTAATATAATGTCTTTGTATTTTGATTGAGGACATAAATAACCATTTTGATTGAGAATATAAAACTTCACAAATATTTTACCACATTCTGAAATAAACAAGCCAGTCAATATACAAACACCGTTGAAGATATTCCTTGAAATAGATAAAAAAAGAAATTAACATACATACGCATTTTTGATACCCGTGTTCTGAATAATACGAGGATGTTGTACAGTAAAATGCATGTAACGCGAAAACGTTTAAGGCGAAATATCGGTTAACCCGAAACAATGCAACGGTACCGACAAACTATGTATTTCCAAGCATTTTTTTCCCTCTTACATGAAACGAAAATTACTTAGCGCGAAAATATTTCCCGTCTAGGAATGAGCAAAATACGGAAAACACCACCCACACAGGCGAGATTTTGAGGGGCATGAAATGAAAGAGTGTTGGTTTCACATGTTAGGTAGAAAGGAGACTAACTTGGCTTTTAAATATTCTCGGAATAGCCTGTGACGAGAGCCAATTTTGTTTTTCTAAGCTACTTTCACCCTCCATCATTACAAACGCCTGAATTCGGTGACGATCTCAGTGTGAGTAAAAATCAGGGAGTTTGGTTCACGTTTGCCTCCTCCCCTATGTTAGAAGAACTTTTTTTAACGAGCACGAAATAACAAAGAGCTCAGGAGGAAATAAAACTGCTATTTCGCTTAAAATGCAGATGGAGCTTCTTAAGGCTGTTGATCAAAAACAGGAGGCGAAAACGGAAATCTGTAAAAATTTTGGTATAGCTAAATTTTGTATTAAATTTCATTAAGCTCTTTTGAATGTTTTGTTCCGTTGATTTTTATTAAATACATGCATTTTTTCATTTCTATGTATATGAAATGTACTCTAATAATGCTTTTTTTGCAATATCTTTTAAAACGAAAAACTTCTTCATTCCCCTCAGTTTCGTTTGTTAAGCGATTTTCACTGTGTTTTTAGAAGGTTTGGTAGGTACTCATTATTAATTTAGTCATAAAAACTGTTAAACATTCGTGTTTTTCTCAGGTAATTATAAATACACGAAACCAATTACATTAACGTCGAAACAGAACATAAATAGGAATCTGGGCTCATTAAGAATTCATGACCTAAATATGTAATAGCTGATAAGTACGAAAAACCAAAAAGAACTCGCACAAATCACAGCCATGGGGTTTAATTGCCACACTTTCAAAAGGTAATCTTTGTGTTTGTCCAAGTCAGACCCAATTGCACTTTGTTACTTGAGACTTCAAACAGATCTGAAGGGTATTTTACGCTCATGTATATGGCTGCCACACAAAAGATAAATACTGGAAGTACGAGCTACTGTAAACAAGAAGATAAATTATTTGAGTCACGCAGAGTGCGTGCTTATGAATTACTAATTGTATTGTCAACGGGACTTCACGTTTTTAGACAAACAAGAAGATGGCATCATGATAGATTACACTCAACGGTGGCATATTCTTCTAAAGGTAATTTTGGTAAGAACACGACACAGTGCATTTTTTTTTTTTTATAAAACTATACTATGTTTGAAAAAAATGTGACGCGAGTTGTGTGATTGTTTGTGTTTTTAAAGTTAATAATTATAATTTTAAAGGAGAGATAAAAAAAAATGTCATGTTTTTGTTACCATGTAAGCGAGTGTTTTAAATTGTCTAAGTTTTAAAAAAGTCACAGTCAAGTAAATATAAAAATGTAAAAAAAAAAAAAAAAGCGGTAATTATAAAATTTAACGAGTTTCTGTTGAACTTTTGAAATCAGATTAAAATGCAAAACTCCAGGGATCTTAACTGTATGATATTTTTATTAAAACAATGTTGAGATATGCTCCTTAGTTATGCGCACTAATTAGCTCCTATGAGAATAGTACGAAACAGAAACTTTGACACGCAATTAATACACACAATTGTTTTTTCATTGGTATAATAAATGTTTATGGGTAGTAGAGACACAGAACTTTTGTTCTGCATAATATAAAAGATGAATGTATCAAGGGAGATAGGAATTCGTAGCTTGTAAATATCTGCTGCAAACAATCATGTTATATATTTAATGCACACATATATTTTACGATTATACAAGAAACTAATTATCAGCTTTAAATTATATGTAATCCATAAAAATGGTGCCTTGTAAAGATTCAGTGTAATATACAAAATATATATAGGAAATATTTATATTAAATAATATTTATGCATGAATATAATATAAGAAAATAATCAAAGAAATTTAAAAATATCATTTATCAGTAATAATAAGAATAGTTAAAAAAAAAAAAAAACTTCAAAAAACACGCTTTTAAGGTTAATTGAACTAAAAAGTAAAAAAAAAAAATCTTAATATAAGAATTAAATGATAAATGAGAAAATAGATGTCATTGTGGTAGGAAGCTCGATGTTGGTTCTTATAATGTCTTACTAGTTTTATTCCGAAATGCTGAAGTAATGTAAAAATGTAGTATAAAGCACTCCATGCTTTTACCACAATGACGTTAATTTTTTCTTGTTTATTATTTTATTTTTATATTAAGACTTAGTTTTTTCATTTTTAATTCAATGAACCATAAAAGCATATATTTTTTAAATTTATAATTTATTTATTTCCTTTTTTACTTCGATCTACAATAAAAGAATTTTTTTTAGTTTTTTAAACTATCATTTATTCATTGATAAATTAATCTTAAATGGGTCATTTTTAAAAAAAATCTGGAATACCCATTTGCATCCTATTAGCGATATCTGCAAAAATAAACGCAGAAATGTAGAAGAGAAATATAATGGAAAAAGTGTATTATATTTTCGCTAAAAAGAGCTCAATATATATATATATATCCTCTCTGAAACTCGCATCAGCATTAGGCATAAAAGTACCCGTTTTGAATCGAAGGGTTTGTAAGAAATTATTTAATTCGGTTAGCTCTTAATCAATCCTCGGCTGCTTTGGTAAAATTAAGCAATGAATGATGTTTCAATCCAAAAAGATCCAACAAGAGAATTTAGAAAAACAGGCTGTATGTCTAAGTTTAGCAGTTAGAACATAAATTATTTTTTTTGCATGCACGAGTCATTCTTTAATTTCTATTTTCAAAAAAAAACTAGACAATTATTTGTATTATGGTAAGAAATTGCTGATGCACCCTCCCCTTTTTCACATAAAACAGTTTTCGGGTCGTAACTTAATTTTTTTGTCACCAAATCTGGAAATGGTATATGGAATTAGTCCTCAAATTTGGAAATAGTTAATCTTGAAATTCCTGATTAGGACAATGACATAAAATTATGAAGTTATTGTATTGTCATTGGTCCTTGACGAGTGTGCAAAATTTCGAATAAATCAGACCTTTTAAAGAGGATAAAAATCGAGCTCAAAGATTTCGTTACATACAAGTGAAGCGTATAAAAGCGTGTTAAAAATAATGTCTTACATTACAAGGCAGCAATTATATTTCGGGGCCGTTTCAAACTTGAATATATATCCAGAAGGTTTATTCATGAAAAAAATTTTAACTTTTTTAGAGAACAGTTTTTTTAATGTGTTTGCTAAACAATGAAATCGACAGAACTTAATGATAACGCAGTTTTGGCTTTTTCGTCAATTCACAACTGTTTAGAATAAAGAGTCTGTCTGATACAATTGTGCTATGTAGAATTATATTATATTTCAGATTAAAACTATTACTTTATAAAAATGTAATAATTGAGACAAGATTTAAAAAAATGATAGCCCAAGAAGAAAAATTTTTCCTCTATATAATATGGTTCTCATGTTCAAAGTGTGAAATTGCTGTGGTGTGGAAGTTAAGAAAGTAGGGTGTAAGATCTAGTGTCATCCTTCTCCCTTGACCATTGTTCAAATTATGAAGTCCGTCATCAATGTTACGCACCCGACTAGGTTCGAAGACCAATTTTTCAAAAATTGATTATCAGAAGAATTTTCTTGTTTTAAAAAACATAAATAGGCTTAAAGAGTTATAATTATGAAATAAATACCATGGATCACCTTTGTTTTTGAGAAAAAAAATTATTTTTATAAAATTTTAAAAAAAATTTCAATTTTAGGAAAAACAGCGTAAAAAATATATATACTGGACATAATGTAATTTTAATTGCATTGATATATTTATTGATCCACCTGAAGTGTCGCAAACCACAGGTTAAAAAATATTTTCAAAAATAAATATTTAATAAGCATTCGAACTTCACGTTAATGATTTTTCGTTAAAATTACTCTATATTCTCAGCTAAAAAGGACTATAAAATGTGATTAAATGTAAGTATCTTAAAACCTGCGGTTTGCTACACTCTCAAGGGCTTATAACATAAATGTTGCAAATTTCATTGAATTTTATATAATTTTTTGGAGATATCCCAGTTTTCGTGCAAAAATTATCGTGATAATTTTATTCTTCAAAAAACACATTTAAAAAATATACTTATAAGTTACATAAAGTAAATATTAAAAAAAAAACTTAAAATTCTCCAGTTTTATTTGTTATTCCTTCTTCTTCCTCAATTTTTATATTTCTTTTTTTTTCGAATGGCCCTAAGTTTTCTTCTGCAGGTTTTTGCTGTTGGGAGTGAGTGACGTTTTGAATCTGCAATGCGCTCATTATAGGAGGTTTTTTGTCCCCGTACAGTATAATAGCCCGAAACAATACCCATTTCATTTAATATGGAAATTAATCTCTGGAAGCCATTATTAAACTGCACAACAGCAATATAAGCTCCTAAACGCATTGTTTGATGCTCAACGAAAACTTCTTTTGGTAATATCTGCCACAAAATTGCATTAAAACTTTCGTTCGGATTTTGAGTTTTGCCGTGTAAACATTTCTTTAAAAGATTTCTGTCACACAAATCCATATAAACTGGCTTTATCGTGTTAACAATATTTCGTGGCAGTCCCAAGGATTTATCCTGATACACAATATTAGAAGCTTTAGCCCGTTGAAATTTACACCAACTTTCAGCTCCGACAGGGCACTGTCCATGTTTTGGCTGATGTTTTGATGAGCAACAATGAAAGAAGGCAGCAATAACAGCAGACTGCATTTTGTCCAAGTTCCCAACATTGCTTCGAATAGCAATCCCATAGTAATTATGTAGCTTATTAATTAAACCATCAGTCAATTTACCTTTCCCCCCGAGTCCTTTACTTCTGCTTTTCAATTTTCGAAGCCTTGATCCAACTCTTTTTTGAATATGCCCAATACATTCTAGCTTCGTAACAGAATCTTTCCCGTAAATGTTCTTCACGGCATCAAAAGCTTTGGAATCTCCATCCCCATAATAGTCAGTGTATCGTAACATTCTATGATCTCCCGACCTCTCAAAAATGCGATAAGCCCCAACCGGTTCCATACTGGATGAAGATCCTTTATGATGATTACACTGCAATTTCACATTTTGTTGCTCCGTCTTTGAATTGCATTTTCTACAAAACTGAGATAAAGTTTCAAAGTCAACAATTTTCCCAGTATCGACAGATATTGCACTAACACAACCATTTAGCGAAGAAAAACCACGACGCTGCCAGGTACCACATCCACCGAAACACCACAATTTACAGTATCATGTATAGATTTTTTTAATTACCTAATACCTTTTACTGCGCCATTCATTATTTTTTCTCCTATGGATGTAGCAGCACTGAGGAATTTTTTTTCTTGTTGGCGGAATGCAAGCTTTGAGAGAAAGGGAGGTAGATTCAAAACAGCACAAAGTTTTCTTCCTGCTGAGACACCTCTACCAATCAATCTTAAGCCATAAACAAAACAAGTATTGAGTTCATTCATTTTGTCTAACTTTTTAGAAGTACAAAATGCCGATATGAAACTGCAATTTTTACAGTGCAAAGAAAAGTTTGAAGATAATCCAAACCTTGAATCTTCCACAAGATAAAGGCTTCCTGCTCTACACTTTTTATTTGGGCAACACAATAAGGAAAAAATACCAATTAAAATTTCCAGATCAATCAGCCTGTTTCCAGTTAAATGTTCTGTATTACTTTCATCATCATTTACCTGATAACAATGCTGCAGCTTCAGTGAACTGGCGGTCATAATTTCTTCCTTGCATGAAGCAATTTCATTGTATGTATTTTGGTTTCCATGAAACTTTCTTTTATGGGGACGATATGAACGACATTTACCCATGATTTCAGGTAAAATAAATTTAAGATTAAATTAAAATAATTTATGTTCTAAAAATAAAGCAAAGTATAGAAATAACAGAATTAAGATAGGCGTGGTAAATCTAACGTCGAATGTAAACAAACACGGAATAGTGATAGTCTTAAAATAGCGTTGCCAATCGTTTGCAACAAAATTGTTTGAAATAATTATTAGCAAACTGTGGCTTAATAAACAAATAATTAAAATTTTGGTTTTTGAAATTCCATTTTAGGGAAATAATAATTAAACACTTCATATGTCGCTCACTTCCGGTCCAGATGACATTACTTCCGGTTTCGTTTTCAACTACTATGACTTATTAAAATTGCTATATCTAGAGTTCTAATTTACGTAAAATTAAAATAAAGACTGTTTTGGAATCTTAAAGGTTGGGGCTTTGTCTTACAATCATAAAAAAAAATTCGACATTTTTATCAAAAAAACTTTTTCAACCTAGTCGGATACCTTAAGAATAGGACGTTTATAAACACTCGCGTTCCCTCATTCAGAGTACGAATATATTTAGAAATTAAAAATAATAAAATCATAATTTTGCATAGGGAATTTTGTGGGAAAAACATGTTGTAGTTTTTGTTGTTACTAATGACACCTGTTTGAAAGGGTTCAGATTGAGGCCTCCGAAATTTATCACGGCAAATAATCTAACCCTTTGCCGCGATGAATTTGACATCTAACCGTTAGATGTACGCCTGTAGTTAGTTAGCTGTAACTTCAAGCACCCAACAGGTAACAGAATGATTTAGTTTGGTTCCACCCCAATTTTGAGAGATTACCTAGGAGGTGATCAGAAGCCTCCAACCACTCTTTTCCTTCCACCAACCTCATGAGAATACTTGCGGCTTGATAACTATTTAGAGTACCCCCCCCCTGCCCCCACAGGCACTATATATTTACAAACATCCATGCCTTCTCCAGGATTCGAACCCAGGACCTATGACACAGCAGTCAATGTCGCTAATGAATGTTTTATAAGTAAAGCGAAAAACAAGTTAAAAACTCTTCAGTAATTTTCAAAAACCAACTTTCACGGTAAAATAAAAGTAGAAATGAAACTTTAGCAGCTATTTGATGATTTTACAAATCTTATTCTAAAAAAAAAATGTGTAATTTTTAAATTCTATAACTCATTTAGGATGACAATCATATTTAATCATCACATCATTTACATTTAAAATAAAGTTACATCCAAAGCTAACATATTAAGGTATATTCTCTGTCTCTGAAATTTTTTAGATACCATATATGCAAAATGTATTGTATGTCCTAAGAAAATGTACCAAGTATATAACTGTAACAGAATATTAGGAAAAATTGTGAGCAATTTATTAGTTTGTTTAGGAAAAATCAGAGAAATGGAGAAAATAGGGTTCTACGGTAAGAGTTTGCACTCTTTAGATATAGGCTAGACTATTTATTGGAGAATTTATCAGTCCAAAGAAACAGAGGAATCGGGAAATCATTGACCGTTTCATCAATTAGCAAGCATTCCTTCAAGAACCCTCCCCAGACATTCAGCAGCTCCGGGATTTCTCCAGTTTTCTTGGGTGTCGGCCAACAACCGATGAATATCCGAAAAATATGATCTGTCTCGGATGTTGTGCCTGAGAGAATGGAAGAAAAAACACGACTGGAAGTTTTTCTTTCGTGCATTTTTTTTTTCATTCGAAAAAGGAATTAAGGTCGTCGAAGGAAGTTAACATGTTACATTGGATTCACTTGCGGAAAAGACCGAGGTGATATTTTGTGTTTATTTCATTTGATATTTGGGTTGAGTTCCTCGCTTTTTCTTTACAGTGTTTTTCTTCAGATTTAGTTCTAGCGCTTGAAGGGTGAAATGCAAGGGGAAAAGGAATTTATTTGAGGTTTAAGGTCAGCAGATGGTACGTTCTAGATTCTATTTTTAAGGTATTTTGAAATTAAATGGGGTGTGTTATATGTGTTATATGAGAAGAATTTGATTCAAAATATATTAGAGAAATAGTTGGAAAATAATATTCTAATCAATATTCTAGAAAAGAAAGAACAGAAAAGAAAATATTTTTTCAAAATATTTAACCCTTAGCTGCCACCGGCGTTTATATATGTCTTGCTCAAACAGTATGTTAAAGGCCCGAACGTATATATACGTCTTTCCGAAAACGATACTTTTTTGAGCTATTAGTAAAACTATTTCGAAGATTTTGAAATGCAAGAAAATGACCTCAAAGCCCACACTTTGAAAAGGATTTACTTATTCCAGAAAAAAATATGCTTAATTATGCCTTTCTTTTTCCCTCCAATAATCGCATACGCCTGCCTATGTGTAAAACTCTGGCACTGGGGAGCGAATCGCGTAAATTTAAATAGGCAGTTAAGGGATTAAGGCGTCATAACTGTAGTGTTAAAGAGTTCAATTCAAACATGGTATTTATTAAGCTACAGAATTTTTTCCAATATCAAAATACGCTAAGCCCTTTATAGAGACATCCTCTCTTTTCTAGTAATGTTATGATAATACACTTTTCGGAGTGATATTTATTTATAAAAGAGATTCATTTTGTTGTTACCTAAAATAAATAAAATTTCAAGACTGTATATTTGATGGGAAGTATATTTTCCACTACGCACTGGGATCTATTCAAAGGTGCACACTTATGATTTACATTTCTTATCATAATTGTAAACATAAAGTGTAAACAATTTATGATTTGCATTTCTTATACATCGCATCACATGGTTCTTTACAAATAAAATGTGAAAATACTAAAATTTTCAAAAGAAATTATAAGTTAGAAACATTTTCTATTTAAAAATGTAAGAAATTATATATGTTACTTTCCATAAAAAATTTCCTCAAGTTGCAATTCCAGCTATCAGCAATATTACACCAACTAACTGCCTTAAGAAAGTTTAGTGCCGAACTAAAATTGCGGAGCTCATTTCATATGACTGGACTGTTGCATCCCAGTGGGTCCGAAGTCATGTTGGGATCCCCGCCGATGAGAGAGCCAACGTAAAAGCCTAGCAGGGAGCCGAATCGTTTCAACCGGAAGTCCCCTTGACCCTCAGAAGAGCAATATATCCACATATATTGACAAATGTTCTGCAACGTCCCAAAAAACCAAGAGCTTTGGAAAGCCATTAAAAACCTTGGCTACTATGGGACTTAATCCGAAGTCCCTGGAGAAAGCTTGGGCTGTTGCCTACTATTACCTAACCACCAGACATTTTTTGGAAGTATACCTTCATTGGCTTAAAATGGCTGTTAACGAGGCCTGCCTGCTCTAAGGCCATGCTAGGATGTATGGCCACCACCTGCTCCAGTGCACTGGACTCGATGAATACGCGAATGACGACGTCGCCAGTCGGTACTAGGAGGCTCGGCGTTAAATGGTTAAGAAGCTAACCATGGGCGTTGGGAGGGAGAGAATATTAACGTCGCACTGATTACCAACACGAGGGCTTTTGGCGACGGTCCGCGTAATTTTGAACCATGGTCAAGTGACGCGGACGACACCTGAGCTGGCACACCCATCTCCTTAACTACCACACCACACCAACGGGAGGACGTTTGAGCTCACCATGGGCGTTGGATAAATGAAGTAATAAAGTTCCAAAAAGCAGCAATCTGTAAATGTACCTCGTTCTCTACTCATTTGCACAAATAAAGCACACACTACAGCTTCTATGCGTAAAGTTGGCATTTGGTGGTCAACTTTTATCAATCGTACGTTACCTGGAACCGTGTTCTCGCTGCTTCGGAACCTTACAGGTCTTTCTTGGCTAGCTGTCATGCTATCCTGCTATCAGTATAAAACATAGATGGGATAGTACCTTACTATCGACATTTAAAAATTAAAGTAGTCTGTAACCACAGCTTTATAAAATATTGAATAATTAAAACACGTACATCAGATTATTAAGAAGTTTCCGAAGATTTCATAAACATCCAGAAGTACTCAATTTTTAATCTTAAAAGTAAAATAAAATGTACACTCATTTCCATAAATTAAGGATAATGAAGTTCAGGCAAAGAAAGAGACAGAAGCAAAACAAATTTAACTTATTTGTAAAGTCTATTTATTAAACAAAAGGTAAAGAGCAAAAAAGATGCTATATATTTGACATAATTAATAAAAATTGTGATTTTTACTCCCTGCAGCAAATTTCAAAAAAGAACCTATTTACAAAAAACTGTATAACATGGTTAGTATGATAGTTAATACGGAGTATGTCTCCCGTACGATGCAATACAGGCCTTACAACGCCTACGCATGCTGAGTACCAAATTATCAATCTGATCTTGGAGAATATTACACCACTCCATCAAGCAATGCCCTCCGAAGTTCCGGAAGACAGGTGGGAGGGGGTTGACGGGCTGCAATTCGTCGGCCAAGCATATCCCACACATGCTCTATTCGATTCAAGTCCAGTGAGAATGCTGGCCAATCCATACGGGTGATATCCTCCGATTGAAGGCATTCGTCTACAATGTTTGCACGGTGAGGACGGGCGTTGTCATCCATAAACAGAAATTCATCACCATGGCACCCCGAAACAAACGTACACGTTGTTCCAGAATGACATCCCGATAGATGTGGCCTGTCATCGTTGCACTCTGAACATGCAGGTCAGTTCTGAAACCAAGAACAATTCCTCCCCAAACGAGCCATCCTGCACCACCGCAACTGTGTCTTTCAATGGTGTTCTCTTGCTTGTAACGGGTACCTGGTGCTCTCCATATGAAAGTCCGGCGAGAATTAGACTGCAAACTAAACCTGGACTCGTCGGAAAACATCACACAAGACCACTGTTGCGGTGTCCACAATGCATGCTCTCTAATCCAGGTTAATCGCAGGCGACAGTGAGTTGTGGTAAGGGGAACACATCTGACAGCCCTACGAGCATATAGACCAATGTGCCCTAAGTGTCTGTGCACGGTCTGCCTTGAAGCTGTCGTACCGGTAGCTGAAGAGAGCTGACGAGATAGGTCTGATGCTGTGCTCCATCTGTTTCTTTTGGCAGTACCTGCCAAATACCGGTCCTCTTTCGGCGTTGTAACTCGGGGGCGACCTGTGCTGTAACATCTACTCACATTACCATCATCTTGGAATCGTTGCCAAATCCTGGAGATGACACTCTGGGCGATTCCAAGTTCCACGGATACTTCCAGCTGGGTACGTCCACATTCCAGTCGTCCGATAATTCTACCACGTAAAAAATCATCCAAATGCTTCCTTTATGCCATAACTATGCGGTTATTGCACTGAAAAGCTTTTAAAGCGCTTGTGAACAATTTTACTTCTTTGCCACCATTCCTTATATACCCCTCTCTTACACTCTCGTCATTGTGACGTACTATCCGCACCATCTGGTGGTTTCCTGTAATTTGCATATTCTTCTTCAAGATGTGTGTGATAATTCTACAGGTGAAATTTTTATTTTAGAGTTCAATTTCAGTGTGGTTCTGAATTATCCTTAATTTATGGACATGAGTGTATATTTTCTATTGGTTAGAGAAAAATGAGAGATACTGACAATTATAAACGGTTAAAGTGTAGAATATGGGGCCCCTTGGCGAAGTCAATTTTTTGCGAAGTAACTTAATTTAACGATAGGTGTTCCGAGAAATTAAAAGTGGAATTTTATAACGAAAAGAAAGAAGTATTAATGAGAAATCAAAGAAACTATTAAGTAAAAAAATGCTTAAATATTTATAAAAAAGTTGCTTGAGGACCGATTCTTTTGTTCGCCAAAAAATTGACTTTGCCTAGGGGCCCCTATTCTACTCTTTAACCATTTTTCTTTTATATTAAGCAGTAAAAGTCTATTTTTTCTGATCTCAATTCCGTATTTACAATTCATAATATAAACATTTAATAAAACTGGTTTTATAAATGGTAATTTAAATACAACTTACACCTTTTTAAACTATTTTGAAATGTATCTTGAAAAGATAGATATAGATTAGGGTGTCAGATTTTCCACCACCAGTCATTTTGAATTAACATAAATGTAATTCGAATTTTAAGGCAGTTTTACTTCCTTTTTTTTCAAATCTAAACTACTTTAGAATCAATGAAATACGTTTAAAAAAGCAGCATAGGTTGAAATTTCATTCTGTCTAACTGAACAAAATTAAGAGGTCTGTCACCAGTAGCTCCCGCGTTGCTTTAGATTGCTAAGTAAAAAAATAACAAAAATAGAAAAATACTTAAAATAAATCTGTCTGATTCTTGTTTATTTCCCAATTACAAAATATTTTTCTTATGTCTATCTTATTGTCTATTTTGCCATAATATGTACGGAGTATAACTTGCAAATTCTTGATAAATTAAAAGCACATTATGTTTTAATGTCGTTGAAGATTTTTTGTTAATTATATACATGTAACGTATATGTATAAAGGTTTTTATACAACATCATTGAAGAAAATTATTATGTTTGTGTGATGTTTAAGAAATTATCATAAAAAAAATTGATTACACAGTGGTTATATCCAATCAGTATCAGAAAAATTGTGAAAGTTCTCTTTTATGATGCTTTACAAAGAAATAATAACTTATTTAAAAAAAATTTTGAGAAAATGTAAGTGTTGCAGTTTCTGTAACATCTAACAGCCCCTTAGAATAAACATCCGCAACATTTTCCTCCTGAGCGACAACCTACAGTCCTTCTAAGATGAAACAAGACAGGCACATAAACACCTACATCCGAACGCAGGCTCACGCCATCCAACCCCCGTTTACAGTCGACACAATCAAGATGGGGGGTTTTAGTGTCGCGTGTCCATCCACCCCTAAAGCATCTCTTTGCAAAAAATGGTCACGTGCCCTTGTTTCGCTTTCCCTTCCCCACGTGACCCGCCGTCCAAATGTATTCTTTCGCCGACCAGCGCCTGGATGGAAAAAGATTGCGCCCCCGGTTGAAGAGGATCATCTCATTTCCGCCCTGTGCCTTTTTTTCCTGCCAAAGAAAAGAGGATATGATACGCGGCTGGCATTGTTGGAAATGCATTTGCTCAAATCCTCTCCAGGCACTGATACAATAAGTCGGTTTTGGCGAGCTTCTGGCGAGCTGGACAATTCCGTTTCGAGAGAGAGATTGAAGGGCGAGTGGCAAAATAGAGAGAATATTGCTGATCGAAATGGACTCAATCGGACAAGCAGTTCGAAAGGAAAAAGATTTGGGGCTCACGACAAATCTCTTGCCTAGATTCCCAAACATGTCCACTTTTTATTCGGTTAATAAAGTCCAGTGACAATGTTTCGATATTGTTTGTCCATTCTTAAGGTAAAGCTTGTTTTTGACAATTTAAGTTATTTGTGTTAAAGTTATAGTTAAAGTGTTTTAAAGAAAAGTTTGAAAATTGTCGTCTATTTTATTGTTTTTGACCAGATAATCTGCAAACTTTACTCTATACATCTCAGAAAAGATAATTTTGTTTTTGTTTTATAAATTATTATTTTGCATTTGCTACATGATGTTAGAACATATGACAATATGTTCAAAAAACATAAGATGATATAGAACATGTATGACAATAATTACGAAATATATGTGTGTACAAAATGATCCTACACATATTACTAGATAACTTTCTATAATTAACTTAAGAAGTACATTATATTGTTATGTATTACTTATTTGAATAAATCCGTCTTTTCATGCAAGCATTTTTTTTCTCATATCGAAAGATATTAAATTAGAATTTCATTTTGTATCAAAGTGCTCAGTTATGACTTAATGTTACCTTTAAATTGCCAGGATTTGTTACTGCAAACGGATACACTGCTTGAGTCAAAAAGTTCCAGGAATGATCCCCTACGTTCATGAAGGTGCTCGTCAGAGGCGAAATATCTGTTTCGGGGGTTGGCAGCACTAATAAGGAAAACACACAGCCATCTGGAATTCATTTCCTGTACTGTTGACGCTTGCTGCAGATCATTTCTGACAAAACTAATTTTTCATCCGTCGTGTTTTGCAATGTCGTCTTTGAGCAGCGTGCAAACATCAAATTCTGTGTTTTGCTCGAGATGCTAAAGAAAGCACATGGAAATGATTCCAGCCCCTCGGGATTTTTTCCTGTTTCTATGGCTGAAAATAAAATTCAAAATACATCGTTTTGTGGATTCAAATGAAGGGATCCAAAATACGACGAAGCAACTGAAGGACCTCTCAAGAAATAAATTTCAGAAATGTTTTGAACAGTTATATGAACCCAGGAAAGTGTGTGTGTGTATGCATGCAGGAGGCTAATAAGATTAAATTATACCTCTATTTTTCAATAATTTTTAATTTGTGATTTTTTGACCCTATCATGTATGTCTCGTAAAATTAAAACTTTACAGTGAATCTTTAAATGAGCCTGAAAATAAGTCATAGTGGTTTCAATGATCATAAAATGAAAAAATTTAATTTACGATACCGAAGCTGAGTCTTAAATTTGAATGTTACCATCATCAAATACCTTTCAAGTGGATGTTCTCTAACTTCAGCCGGACCACAAATTCTTCAAGCTCCACGGTATGTTCTATACCTATGTACCGTTCTAATCACGCAAAAAATTTCCTTTGAATGCAACTCCTACTTCTATTTTTGAGTTTTTAGTAAAAGAGAGTCAACATTCTCTACCAACCAAATTCTCGCATTGGGATCAAATGGCGCATCCCCGAATGCAGTCACAATGCACCAGCTAAAGCAATTCACAGATCTGCGTTCCCTTAAAAACTAGCAACGCAAAGCCATTTTGCCATGTTTTAAGACTCCATAATCCAAAGTCAACATTTTTAAAATACAGCTTCTAGAGCAACTTAAATTCAAATAAATTTCAATTATGAAATTCTTTTCTAACATTAAAGCAAATTTTTCTTAAACATGTGATGTCTCTTTCTCTTTTTGGGGTGTATAATTGTAAATAAGATGAACACTCTTCAGATATTCTGCATCAAACCTGTGTTTTATTATATTGCTACAAATATTGCGTAAAGAATACTTAAAATAGTGTACATAATTTATATCTGGATGTATAATACGTTAATATTACTTTCTGTTGTATTTACTTTATGCTAAAACTGTAATATTTGCAAGCAACGCCGTTCTTTACATAAAAATGGCGATTCAATTATTCTTGGCAAAATCGTGGCGATTGAACCAAATTCGCACCATGTTGGCGACTTTGGTTACCATTTTGGAGACCATGTTGGCAAGTTCGTAACACCAATGGATTCTTCTGGAAATTACTCTAGCGGATTTTTGGAGAAAAATACGTGAGGCCTATAGATAGGAAGTCGCTCGCCGAAACTGGGTTTGTCTTGTTGTCTTGTTGTCTACCTTGGCAGAATAGCTTTGATTTGACCGTGAACAGTCGACTGGCGATAAGTTATTACTTCGGCTGTTGAGTAGGACGTGAGCGGGGATTTTGAATAATTTTAAACATAATTGAAAAAAAGATGTGAAGGCTTCTTTATTCTGTGAACGTTGCTACTGAATCCTGCATTTTCAGGATTGCTTTTCGACAATAAATTTCCATTGCTCCCGAAGAACTGTCTTGTTCTTGGCGACTGATTGCATAAAATCCTCGAGCCCAGATCCATGTAACAATATTTAATCTTAAACTTTATTAGTTGTCACGATATTAAAGACAGAAATTTATATTACAATTTTCCCTAAATTAAAAAAAAAAATGCATTAAAGGGCAGATGTTTAAAAAATTGTATCGAAAATATGATTAAGAATTCTTATTTGATCAGTATTTGGTTCAATCTTCAAGGAACAGTGTATTCTTTGTCATATTTTTAAAAGATTTCTTTTTTTTTTCTGAAGTTCTATCGAATTATTTTTTGTCTGTGAATAAATATAAAATTAAATGGAATTCGAAAAGCTACAAAATGCTTTTCTCTAGGAATTAAGTAATAAAAAAAACTAATATGTTTATTCTGGTAACAATTCTAAGAACGCCATTCAGTACTTAACTTTTGAAACCATATTCTTAAGAAATTTTGATATTTCAAACGATCTTTTTTTCAGGTAAGGTTACTTTGCTTCTTAATTTTTTAATTCTGGGAACATTTTAAGAAATAAATTTTAAATTGCTTTTTCCATCATTTCCCCGAATAGTAGAGGACTTCTTGAAAACGTTATGTGTTCTCTAATTGTATTTTTTTTTCAGACGAAGAGGTTTTTTGAGTATTTCAGAAATTTTTATTAGTTTTTAAAATTTATAATACTTAGTACTTTTTCTCATTTTTCAAGACATTTGCATTTCTAGTGCTCTGAGGTAAAAATAATCTGCGTTTCAAACCGTTTTCAAGAAACTGGAAGACTTAATTCTATTTATAATTTTTAAATGAATTAACATGGAATATAGAGTGTATATTTAATGTACCTTCTGTATTAAGGTATTTTAATAAATTCCACACTATTGGAAAACTATTTTTTATGGAAAATATCTGCTTCGTATTGTAAACATATTAAGCAAAAAAAGCTGTCAATGAATATATATTACTTGTCTTTCTCTTTAATTATTTTTAAATTAATTTTAGGTAAATATATAAATATTTTAGACATTTTATTTATTTTTATTTACCTAAATATTTTAGAAACGGATTTACTATTTTTCTGTAGAAATATTGCTTCCCTCAGATTGATTTCATTTTATGAGGTGCTTTAAGGGCTTTACAATTATTCTAGTCGGTGGTAGCGCAGTGGTTATATATATATATGGTCAAGAATTCGAGGCCGATGTCTCACGGGTTCAAGTCCTGGTGCCACTGAAGATTTGACGTGTAGATGGGGCTGATACACGCTAAATCTATTTAACTAAAAGTTCTCCCGTTGGAAGGGTAGTTTGGAGAGGAGAGTGCCAGCTCAGGTGTTGTCCTCGTCACTTGACCGAAACTCATAATTACAAGATTTGTCATCACTAGTCCTCATGCTGCTTTATAAAGTGGTATATTAATGTATCTATCACTCTACAGTAAAATATTAACAATACTAAGTTAAGGGGAGTATGGAGAGGCGCGTTCCTCTACACTTCTATAGGCTATATAAATCAATAATCTGAAGTTGCTATTTTATATTCCTATATTTTCACAATTAGATTAAAAGTTATGCATGCTTTTTGCTTCTACAATTACTTTAAACATGCGAACTAACCGTTAAAAGCACGAACGTATTGCCGTACTGTCAAGTAATTAAAAATTTAACTGTTTCATTATTGCTTATTGGTAAATAAAAAAAAACTTTAAATGCACTTTTTTGCTTATAAGTGCTTTCCAATAATTTCTTTAAAAACATTTACTTAATAATTAAAATAAAGTATTTTCGACCCACATTATATGCCGAAACCCTGTTCTTTATTTGTTTTTTAAAAAAAAAACATTAATATGATGATAACATGAACGAAATATGAAAGGAAAAACTGTTTTTAAGTTTCTATGTGCGTTGGTATAGAAACTACAGACCGTTCATTTTTTGGGACTTTGGCCAAATACGCTATCGAAATACACAGCATTATTGGCAATGCAAGAGACTGTAATAAACACACACCATGGGAAACAAAATAAATCGAATTTGTGATGTTTTTGTGTTTCTACGGTGTGTGGAATGAAACAAAACACTTGTAATGACACCATTTCACTTATAACCCACTTCGTCGTTTTTTCTTACAATTCGCATCTATTTTGTATCTTAGTTGGCATAATGAAGTGCTTTCCTGGATCAAGTCGTACATCTGTGCTAACCAGTGGCGCACACAAGGGGGGTGTCCTGGGGGTTCGGACACCCCCAAAGCCCTTGAGTTTTTTTTAGGTTGATGATAATCCTCTCTCTCTCTCTCTCTTTATATATATATATATATAACGTAAAATTCAATTAAGTACTTGCAATTAACAATTTATTTTATTAATTAATGCTAATTATTAATTCAATCATTTATTTTTTACCGTTTTTTGTTAACAAAATCGACAAAATCAATTGGTGTTTTCTTGAGGTATGATACGAGTTAGGGGACTTTCGACCATAAACTCCCCCTTGAAAATTTTTTGTGTGTGCTACTGGTATTAACCCGTCATCACATCAGTTTGTTTCCTTGAGGTCCTCGACGTTTCGACGTTGATCTTGTTTTCTTTGAGAGGTATTAAAGCACTATTTTCCTTCGAACATCCGAAAGCGAGGACTTCTCATCTGCATTAGCAATTTGATATACATGCCATGTGTTTACCACATAAATATCAATCATCTGAATGAACAAAGACCACCACCATTTCTCTTTGACCTTATTCCCCCATTTCTTTGACTTATTCTATTCTGATACTGAGAAAGGAATGTTATTGTAATATGCCATTGCCCCATTATTGGGACGCATAAAATAATTTGATCTTGCACTTACCTCCGGAATTCTAGAATCAACTGAATGTTACATGGACATCTCTGTATATTCATGAAACACACATCCACAAAAAATCTTTCTCTCAATTGTTGTATAGCTCCTACCAGCGAGTTTACACTGCTGCAAAGTGCAAAACTAAAAAATGAGCTGATTAATTCATTTATAACATTAAGCTAATTGTCGAAAAAGATTTTTTTTATTGATTTTGCAACTTTTATAGTAGTTGGTACACAACATTTAGGTACAACATTCAAAACTAAAAGTTCCATTATTTAGGTAGAAATAAAGAAAAAAACAAGTGTTCTAAAAAAGGGACAATGGTAAATAATGGGTTAAAAATGAATTTATCTGAAACGTTTATTTTACCAAAAATTCAAACTAATAACAGTTAAATACGACCCTATTAAAATATCTCCTTTAAAATATCTCTATATATAGTTTTTCAGCATAACTGAATTTCAAAACGGATTTAAAAATAAAACAATAACGATATAAAAATAAGCAATCATATATAGACAAATGTTATCAAAGATAAAGTTTTACAGAAGACCAAGAACTGCAAGTTCCAGGACATTTCATGAGAATTTCCATAATATAATTCATTGTGCGCTTACAGCTTATTAAATTAACTCTAAAACGCTTGTAAAATATTTTGGTTATACAAATAAATTTCCTTTGAAAACATTGCATTGTTTGTACATTTTAAATGTTTGAAACGCTGAAATTATACAACCAGAAGGTAGCATAAATATTTAAATGCAGTGTTATTTTGAAATGAGAAGCAAATGATTTTAGTTTCACAAACGTGCAGTGGAAGTTTAAAATGTTTAGTCACAAAATGATTTCTAGAATTATTAGAGAGTTTGAACAATTCCCAGATTGAATATGTGAGTTATGTCAATAGACATAAATAGCTTCAACAACGCCGATAAAAATATGGACAATATATTACGGAGCTGTATGCATTTATATAAAATTAGAATTGCCATGAAAATTGGTTGAAATATTTACTAAATCAAAATTATTTTATGCCGTCCTACTGAAAGATTAGCGAACTGAAATCTGTTAAAATTTTAATTGCTTGCCCGAAGCGTTTATTAACCTCTGTGAATAGACTAGGGCAGTTGGGGCCAACTCCTTTAGAAATAGCCCAGTAAAGGAAAATAAAAAAATTTGTGTGGAGGATGAATACATTGTTTGGGAATTTTTTATAATTATTGCCTAGCTTTACGTTAAAATAGTGTAAATTACTTATATCTAGCATTTAATAAGTTAATATTACTTTCTGTTGTGTTTATTTTGTAACATAAACTGTAAAATTCGCAATCAACGCCGTCCCTTACATTATATTGGCATTTCAATGAGACTTTGGCGAAATATTGGTGATATAGCGAATTAGACATCCTTTTTGATGACTATATTTGGCGACCATTTCTGGCGAGATAGTTGCCGTTTGGATACTTTTCGAAATTACTGGTCTATAACGTCATGATCTATAACGTAAGCGGATTGTTCAAGAAAGTGATGAAAGATAGCCACCCAGACTATAAATAGAGGGCGCTTGCTGAAATTGAGTTTGTATTACTTCAGCTGTAGAAGTAGTCACTTACCTACGACCAAGAGGTTGCTTGTGGATAATCTGTAACGTCACACGTGCCTGTTAGACGCTTATAATTGTGTCTGGGTGATGCAGACGGTTTGAAAAATTTCTGGAACTTATTGTGTGAATTTTACTGCTGGGTCCTGTATTTTACGGACTGCTTTCCCCAGTTAAGTGCTTCTCTCTTGAAAAACTGTTTGTTTTTTCTATAGAGTAAATCCACGAACCGCGATCTACGCAACAATATTATAAAATCTTTAAAAAAGCTTGAATAAATATTATATTTTGTAAATTATTTAATTTTACTCCAATGAAAGACGCTGTAAATCTGTATTTGATGTTTTATATTTCCTTATTTTTATATAAAATCAAATAAGAATATTTTACTATTTGAATGCATACATGTGACGGAGAGATTCACGTTTATTGGATAAGCAAAAGTACGAAAATAATTTCCATTATATATACACATCTACATTATACGCAAGTAAGAATATCAAATTTCTATTGAAATTTTTGCATTTACAAAAGACAAACAGTACTTAAATGAAATTCACAAAACGAAATTAAAAATTGATTGATCATTGTTTTAAAATTTGCCTACGAGTCAAATAAAACCTTTAAGTAGACCACGCGCATAAAAATTGCGATGTGTCATTTGTACATCGCTGGAAAGCCGTTCTTTCCCTCAGTGAAGGGTGAGTGAGTGAGTAAAAATTTACGTCGCACTATTCAGGAACTCGAGGTCTTTTGGCGATGGACTCGTCATTTCGAACCACGATCAAGTGACGAGGATGACACCTAATCTGTGACACCCCTCTCCTAACTTCCACTCCAATGGGAGGACATTTGAGCATCGACAGAATAACGGGCCTCGCCCCTCTATACAGTGGGTCTTCATCGGTAAACTAGGTCCGAGCTCATGACAAGCCGTCACGAGTTCAATTCCTTGACCACTAGGCTCCTCCTCAATGAAAAAAGGTCATAAGAAACATAAATTTATTTGATGTAATACGTGTGTCAGTTATCAATATTTAAAAAAATGTACACTAAAAATTAGTCATAGAATACATTCAAGGTAAAATAATTTTTAATTGAAGACTTAAAGTAATTGTTCAAATTATGTATTGAAATTTTGATTTGTAATAATTAAGTGGTAAATGTGTTAACAATAAACTTACTGCCACCCCACCTAGTATGGTGGTTATGACACTCGGCTTGTAATCGAGTGGGCTTGGGTTCGAATAAGGCATGGATCAATATTCGGGAAAAGAAGTCAGACTTTCGCCTGAAATGGATTCCCGTCTCGAAAGGTAAGCAGCGCGCCCCTTCTGTTCTATGCTGGAATCATCGTTTGTAATAAAAGTCTATATTCTTCTGTTTTTTATTGTATGTTTCTGTTCATTTATCTTTCTTATGTATCCCAGTAAGAAGCACATGAAAACTACAAGAATAAATTTACTATAAGGTTTAGGAAAATTTAGAGAGAAACACACTGTTTACACTACAAATTCCGATTTCTAACCTTTTCTAGAAAGGTACTTTAATCAAATCAGTGGTTTCCAAAGTGAAATTCGTGCACCCCAGGGGTTACGAAAAGTGCTTCCTGGGGTGTACTTAAAATAGACGATCACTTGTAGAGTTTAATAGCATATTTCGTGAAAGTTAGGTTATCTCAAGTTTGCTATATTTGGCTTCACTAGCATCTGGGGAGGTCGGTATCGTAAATGCACACACGGCCTTGCAGGCGCATGAGGAAAAAAACATGGGAAGCTAAATCTTTAGATAGAAGATACCTTTTAAAATTGAATAAGAAACTATTGCAGTTGCTCAAATTGAATTATAATTTAAATGTAAATTTGTAACTGATTTAACTGCTTATGCAACTTTACATTAACAAAAAAATAATTTAATTTCTCTCTTTTCTTCTCTCCCTCTCTCTCTCACTATATATATATATATATATATACATATATATTCTCATTTGGTTAGCATTCTTACATGTAAGTTTTTGCTTAGTTTTTCCTTAAAAATATACTTTTTTACATTCATGTCTCTTTGAGGGAAACGTTTCTTTTCATACTTTAATTTTATTTTACTGTCTGGTGCAAAATACATGTGTGATAGTTTTAGCCCTAATTTTTCAACATGGCTGTGTTTTTGCTATTATGTCGAAAATTTCTGCTGTATGGAGAAGGTGGATCCATAAAGTACACTAAGCTCTCATTTCGCTGGTCCTAATTCAGCGACAACTTTAGAAATCATAATAGGTCTCCATTTTAGTCCATAGACTCTTTTGGTTTCTTCCATTTTAAAAGTTCCACCTCTGTTTCCTGTTATGCATATTTTTATTCAAATCTAGTACAATATTCATTTCCACCATTTATTTTCTAGTTATGTTTCTTCGAATCCGGTTTCTATCTTTTAGCTTTGTGGGTTGTATAATTTTGTCTTATTTCATTTTATTATACTACACACACACACACACACACACACACACACACACACATATATATATATATATAAGATGTAACTTATATGATTATTTTCGCGTTTATTTAGGCGTTGTTCACTCAAGAAAGTTTGGAGATCGTTATCATTGTTTTAGTTTTTTCAAAAACGTTTTGAAACACAAGTATTACAATGTAATATCACATACAACAAACCCACTGATACAGCGATTCTTAATCCGCCATCCGTAGACCCTTGGGGTCCCCAGAAAATTTCTAGGGGGTCCTCTTTAATGTTAAAATTTCTCTCTTTGGAAAAACATCGTCGAAAAACTGAAATATATATCATCCTGGACTAAGTCACTAAATTACCCAAATGAAAAGAAAACAACACTAAAACATGTATTTCGAGTAAGAATATTCAGTTTTTGTATTATTTGCTACTACACATAGCCATTACTACAACGTAATTTTTTAATAGATGTTTATTGCTTCAGTAAAGGAAAAAAGTAGCGTTAAATATCTGTATAAGTAGTAGAGTCTTAGTGTTATGATCATTGATGAACTTATAAATCATTTTGCATTGTGTTGGAATTCAGGTAGAAGTGTTCAAAACCTTGGGGTCCGCGATGTCAAGTTAGTACATAAAAGGGGGTCAAGGAGATCAACAGTTTAAGTGAGAGTGAGTGAGAGAATATTAACGTCGCACTGATTAGCAACACGAGGGCTTTTGGCGACGGTTCGCGTAATTTTGAACCATGGTCAAGTGACGCGGACGACACCTGAGCTGACACCCCCCTCTCCTAACTACCACACCACACCAACGGGAGGACGTTTGAGCTCTCGACAGATTTAACGTGCATCGCGCCCCTACACGGCGGATCTTTAGTGGTACTAGGATCGAACTCATGACACGCTAGCCATGATCCGATGCCTAGACCACTTGGCCACCGCGGCCCCTCAACAGTTTAAGAAACGCTGCATTAAAAATTATTCCTGTAGTAAAAATATTTCTCTCTGAAAACGAATATTAGAAATTTTTCCTTCTTTATTTTTTCCATTATTGGCCTCAAGTAACTGTAATGTCCCATCTAAGGTTTTTTCTAACGTCATTCTTTAATCCGAATATTGTAATCAGACTTATTTCAAAAGTTATTTTCGATATCATTTTCTGTGAACAGGACAAGAAATTTCTCGATCAATTGCCAAAAGTAATACTTTCAGAAAATCCAAGAGATATATACTATTTCGTCTTTTTTTAGAAGGATCATTTATATATAGAAATGAACTACCTAATAAGAAACAAAATATATATGTATAAAGCTGAAGTAATGATACTTCTGCTACGAGACTTGCACAGAAGGTGAACCAAAAGGGCAAAGTTCATTGTCATTTTAAGGTAAAGAAATGACGAAAGAAAAATTTTAAGTTATCCGACTACTGGCGACAAATTGCTTTTAAAAAAATGGAGTTAAGAGGATTTTTTGGGGATTTTTAGATATGTTTCGAACACATTTTAAGAAAAATATGCTAAAATTAAGAAGAGAAAAATAAACTATTATTACAAAAAGGGGGAAAAAATGGGAAAAATTTACAACAAATAACATAAAGGGGCAACCTTTGTTCCAAAAGTTTATGAACAAATTTTCTATTTTTCAATTCTGTTGTGTTGCTATGTTATTCATTTTTGAAATGACCTTCAGGAGAAGAGATTTTTTAATTTTTACGCAAACTTGACACTTTATCTTAGTTATTATATGAAATTGCTTTAAAAAAAACGTGATTATATTAAAATAAGGTACTGTAAATTTTGTAATAAATCAGTGATTGATAAATCTGAAGGTTGAAACACTTCTATTATTATACAGAACATACACAAAAAATTTAGTTAAAGATTTTAAAACTTTTTGAGTATAATCTCTGTCACCGTTTGAACATTAAAAAAAAACACATTTCGTGTAAAACGCGTTTAAAAGTATGACATCTAGCTTAAAGTAATGACATCTGCTTTTACTAAAACACTTGTAGTTTTTGTTCTAGTGAACGGAAAATAATACACTTGGTATTTTTATTAAGCTAATAAGATGGCATATAAAACAAAATCATAAAAAAAACTGTCAGTTTTTGGCAAAATTCTCAATTTTAGGGTAGTTGGATAAGTTAGTGACATCCTGCACAAGGGTTGAAGAGTAATTAAAAGCTAACAATAATGTGTTCTAAAAGTATTTTAAGACCCAGAATGTAATTATAAGAAAATTAAATGAGAAAAAGAGAATTATTTAAAAAATATCTCATAATAAATATTAATTGATATGTATCAATTTTATTTTTTGATAAGTATTTTTAATCATAAATATTGTATTGATTAAGTATATTAAAGAAGGGAGAAGGGTTCTAAAAACGTCTAAAGCAGCCCATGTTACACTAAATAAGAGTGCGTGCTTTCTTCTTGGAAACTAATTATTTCACATAGGTGTAAGTTAACAGTAAATTATGTGTACTCTTAAAAACATTTTAATATAATGGATTTTTTTTCTTATTTTTAAAAAAATATAACTGTTAAATGATATTCAATTTTTTTTCTGTGCCTTTATTTAAAAGGGTCCTGACAAAAATTGTTTCTTTGTTAGATACATATTATTCCTTCCAATAAAATACGTATATATTAAAAACGTGATTGCTGAAAATTTGAGATTGATGCATAAACTAGTTTGAAGAAAAATGTACAAAAGTAAAAAATATTACTTTTTGAGGAAACAAGCTAGACTGTTTAAATTTGTGGTTTTGTGCATTATTTCCCTGCAAATTTTTTTATAGAAGTAAGATAAACTACACATTTTTAAAAATTGTGTATAGTTTTTTCCTTTTCTTTTACATTTAAGTGTTAATAAAGTACATATAATAAAATACGTCCCATATTCTTTTAGACATATCCAATGCTTCCACGCCGTCACCGAAACGGACTGCAGAATCTATAAGACAAGAGCTCGTAGCAAATGCATGTTTGATGGAAGCATTATATAAAAAAATAATTAAAAATGCTTCTAATTTTTTCATTATGTTTTGTTTATCATTTAAAACAGAAATATTTAAATATTAAGGAAGTCAACATTGAAGTTTTTTCTTCGAAAACGGCTACGTTAGCATATTGGTCAAGATCGCGGACACGTGACTGGTGTGTGTATCACCAGATCAAGCTTAGTGCCACTGAGTGTGTGAATTTCAGCTACACGAGAACTTTTGGCGACGGACCTCGTAATTTTGAACCATGGTCAAGTGACGTGGACGAGACCTGAGCAGGCACTCCACCTCCTAACTACCACACCACACCAATGGGAGGACGTTTGAGCTATCCACAGATTTAACGTGCATCATGCCCCTACATGGCGAGTCTTTAGTGGTGCTGGGCTGGAACTCATGACACGCCAGCCCCGATCCGATACCTTGACCACCAGGCTACCACAGCTCCTAGTGCCACTGAAGATTTGATGTGTAGATGGAGCCTCTGCTCGTTAAATCTATCCAGGTTCAAACGTCCTCTCATCTTTGTGGTGGAGAAATTAGGAATGGGGTTGCCAGGTCTGGTGTTTTCCTCGGCACTTGACCATGATTGAAAATTACGAGGTCCATGGTTAGCCACGTGCAACTTTACAGTGATACGTTAATATAACTCTCTCTAACAACCCGTTATCCAATTTCCCACACAGCACCAACATGAGAACTTCAGCCACAGCATTTTTAAGGGATATCAGGAAATTTACGCTAAAAATTTAAACAGGTAAAAAGTCTAGTAAATTTAAAATGCAATCAGCTTGAAACAGAAATTAGATAAAAATTCCTTTCCTTCATTTGACCTCTATTTTTCATGAATATGATTTTTCTTCTATATATATAATCCCCTCTCGAATACTTAAGACTATGAATACCCCTCTTAGAGGTTTTCCTCAAGGCTGTGGCTGTTATATGCCTACATAACATGAGGTAAAATTTCTTTGTACGCTTTAAAAGTTCTTTAAAAAAGCTGAAGTGTTGCGAAAGAAAAAAGGCAAGAGACGCAATAACCATTTCGGATCGGCGGATGAGCTGTTTTCCTATTTATAAGCCATTTCGGATCTATTTTCTATACGTAGGATACAAAGAAATGCAATTTCGTTTTCGGAATCTGTTGAATGCCATCGTTTCAATGGATTTTGGGTTAAACGGCAATATCAGTTCATTTTTTTTTTTTTTTGGTAACAATACTGCTTTTTCAGTGGATGCTATTTTGTATTGTAATATTTTTTTTTTCTATTTCAAATATCTTATGTACTGAATTTTTGTTTGTGGAAGATACTATAACATTCGCGAAGTGTTGTAAAACAAATTTTATCTTGTGGTTTAACAATTGGAACTAGTTATTCAAAAGCAATAGGAGATAAGTTTGAATAGAAATTTAGAAGATATATATAGTTGTTTTATAAAGCAGTTTTATAGTCATAATACAAAACTAATTCTTAGAGTTTTAGAATCAGATCACTTTTATTCACCGACTTTTCAATAAGAAATGAAGTTGGTCACAATCCATATATCAGAAAATTAATAACCATTTCATTAGTCAGTTTCAAAATGATGAATTTTGTAAGTTTTTCCAAAAGGGTTCTTAGTTTCCGTACATGCTTCGTAATTCCAGAAATTTAATTTTGAATGACGATTAGGAACTGGGGAGATTTAATGTGTTCGTTTAGTAATCCATTACTTGTTATGCGTGATTCGTTAAGAGGTTCTTAAGTTACGTGAATCACACCTCAGTGAAACCATTTTTTACATGGTTGTTCGTTTGACGTGTATTGGAGGGAAAGGAAAAGGCAAAAATAAGCAAATTTTTCTCTGAAATAAGTAAACCCTATGCACAAATACTGTCAACGTGTTTTATTACATTCCAAAGTATAAGGAATAATTTTACTGATGACAGCGCAATGATAAAGATCACACTTCAGAAAAACTTTTATACACACCCGAGAAATTTAACGCACAGGTTGAGCAAGATGTATATATAGGTCTGGAAAACTTAACGTACAGGCTGAGCAAGATATATATATATATATACGCCTTTGGTAGTTAAGGGATTAAAACTCGAAATAATGGATAATGTGATGATTCTTAAATCCTCACAAACTCTATCCCGGAAAGTTTTCCCAAAAATTCGAAAAAATACATGCCAGGAATAAGTAAACTTTTTTATGTGAAAAAGAAACCGCATCACCTCTTTCATTGCACCAAGATGCAAACTTAGAACAAACAGCGAACAAAACAGTGGACGTGAACTCTTCTTTCGGGGATGTATAGGTACACCGACTCCTTGCATTTCTTTCGAATCGATATCGGCCTAGACCGAACAGAAAACGTATGGGATCAATTTAATAGATTAAGCACTTTATGAAATAGAATTTTCTTCTGTGCCAAAGTGTGTGTGCATTTTTTCTTTTCCATCTCGCTCTTCATCTATTGGTTCGTTTGGAAGTGTGTTGTTTAATGATTGGAGGTTTTGAGCGTGACATTCGATTTTTGGAAATGGAACGTGAGAGCTATCCTTTCGGGGAGGGGGGAGAAATGTTGTAAAGAAAAAGCCAGGTTGTGGATTTTTTTCCTTCTGTGTGGTTTCAAGACGTGTTGAATCGAATTGGCAAGAACTCTTCGATTCGATAGCGAACTTCTTTTTTTGTTCGACTTTCCCCTTTTCTGAGAAATGAAATATGACTCTTGTATTCAGAAAGGAAGTGTTGCAGATGGGAAAGGAAAGGTGAGAACGTACATGTCTGGTAAATATCTGCAGGATGGGTGGGAAAATGTTTGTGGCTTTTTCAGAAAATGAAAACTCACTAAATACTGAGCATTTACTGCTTGATTTTATAATGTACCACATGGGAAATTGATTCTTTTTTTAAAAATTCCCTAACCTATAAGCATAATAGAAACAATTTCTAAACTATTCTAAGCAAGAAAAATATTAATGAAAAAAGAACCATTAAATTTTACAAAAGTAATTATTAAAATATTATTTTTAATTTCTTTTTGCTTTCTTTCTCTTACGAGACCCCATTTTCTTTTTTGTTTCCTTTAAATTATTAGAAAGTAAATTCCCTCAAAGTAATTAAAATGAAAATAATTTTTCATTTTTAAAAAGTATTTTAAATTAAGTATGACCATCTACTCAATATTCTCCTCAAAGTCACAAGAAAACCCCGGGAAATTGTGCAATTATGCAGTAGGAGATAAAACATTATTTGTTATCGTCTCACTTCTAAGTACTCGTAAAAAATGTATACATTTTTTTTAAAAAAAATGTAGAAGTTGGTTTCAAAAATTAAAGAGTATTTTAGGTATCTGAAAAAAAAAGAAGTAGTACTTAAATATTTCTTGAATTAGAGATAAATAAAAAAATAAAGAACAACTGAATCAAATTATGAAAAAGTAAAGTTTTTGTTCAGTAAAAAATATTTTTAGGTCAATGTAAATGTTCTAGGATTTTCGTCGAAACAATTTTACATTCCAAACTCGTCGTTGATTTATTGAAACAACTAGATGCAAGAAAAGAAAAGGCATAAATATAAAATCTCAAACCACGAGAGATATGTATAAAAAATGTTATAATTCGACTAATATGCATTTTTTTTTATCTAAAAAGGAAAATATTGGTTTTTTTTTTAAAAAAAATGTGGTACTCCATTCTAAGATTCTTATCAAATGAATATTTTTCATATTATTATGAAAAGCTTGAACTTTGTGTTTGCTTTCTTACCGAAAGGGTATTGTGGCTGGTTTGTCGGCGAAGAGAGAATAAATGCTCTCAATTATGAGAGTAGGAATGACTTTGGCAACACATTTGATCATCTCCAAATCACGAAATTAAAAAAAAAATCAGAAGAAAAAGATGTCCCCAGGAAAACCTAGAATATTGTTTGGTGAACATTTTACAGTAAAATTTTAAAAGTTACTAAATGGTTATGATGGAGGGAAAAAGCATTAGAGTCAAAGATTTGACTGTGCCCTTTATTTCCTTTTACAAACTAGTGATGACGGATTTCAATTGCTGTTCACAATATCTGTGAGGACTTTTTTTTTTTTAAAAAAATCTTTGTTTGTTTGTGTTTTTTTTAATTTCTTTTGTAGATAAATTATTTATATTTATGAAAATACCAATTTTCTTACTTTTAATTTATTAGTACAAAATGTTAGAGCTGTTTTAGTAAGAGAGCCATTTTTCTTTCTTTCTCTCCAACATGCAGTTATACCGGCATTAAAACGTGCTTTACGCAAATATGTTTTTTTTGGAAAATTTTAAACGGAGACACAAAAAAGGATTTATAAAAAGTTATGAAGATAGATAACTGAAATTTTTTGTAAATGTTTTGAGTAATATTAGAATGCCTTGACTTTTTTTTTATAGAAATCACTGCATTGTTAAAAAAGTTTACAATCACTTACATAAGTATAACAGGTGTTTCATATAAAAATTTAAATATCTCTTTTCTCTTTTCTTAGGTCATTTTAAAAATGTTATAAATGTTGTTTTAACTTATAAATATTCGAAACTTAAAATTACGATCGTAAATAATTGCTCAAAGTGGGCCGCATTTATGTACTTTTTTTACAGCTTCCCCCCTTTTAACACTAAAAATATATTTTTATTTACAATTTCAGCTTTTTTTCTCATGTAATTTATTAAATAAGCCAGGAGACCTAAACAAATCATGATATTTCATTTAAAAAAAATTTACCACGCATTCGGATACTTTAAGACGAGGTAGTATAATTTATGTTAATGTATGTAATTGCTGCTATTTATTTATAGCACGTAGTAATGAAAAATAAAGAAAAGCAGACTACATATTTATCACTAGAGACCTTGTGTTTCTCATGCGCTCTCGCTTGGAATAGGAGAAAAAGAAGAGCCTATTCATTAAAAAGAGCGAAAACACAACAATCTTTGAGTACACATAAAGTTCGTACCTCTAATCATTTCAAAGCATAAATCAGTTTTTTTCTCATCTAATTTTTTTTTGATGAAAATCTGTTTATTTATAGGAGTTTTTTTGTTCTGTTTCATTTAAAATTATTTATTTGTTTTGTACGTGCCTTAACACTAGAAAGTCCGGGATTTCGTTTACCCTTAAGCGTTCACTGGTGTCGTTTAGACACTGCGATATTCATTATATAAAATAATTGTAACAACTGAATAATTGCAGGACTACTCTTCACTAAGGTTTAGTTTTAAGACTTTTTATTGTTATTCCATGTGATTATCATATATTATGAGCCTTTATGTCATAAAAAACTGAAGTTGACATTATGCTTCGCAAACCTTGTTGAAGACATTTCTAGTCACAAATCTGCCAGGAAAATTACTATTATGTGTTATCCATTTTATGGTATAATAGTGGTATATATTTCAGGATTTACTGGAATATTATCACTTTCATCTGCACTTTCTCTAGATTCTTCGCAGTCACTTTTACTCAATGTTATGTTTTCATCAGAATGTAAATTAGAACAAGACAGCTTACCAGCAAACAATTCATTCTGCAATAGCTCTTGCAAAAAATTAGCAATTTAATAAGGACTTAGACCTTTTCTACCAGTCATCATTTCAGGGTGTTTGCAATACACAAGGTTCGAATGTTAAATGAAATTTTTTATGAGCAGATACGCAAATGCTATGTAACGAAACACTTAGATACAGCTGCTTTAGAATAACTGACTCATCTCCACTGTGAACCCAAAAACGCAGCATTCGAGGTCAAATAAATGTGCGATATTACTTCCGGAAGTTTGTTTCCGGATATTTTGCTTAACGACAACTATAAATGATGATAAATTGCCCTGGTGTTGAAACGACACCAGCGGGCATTCTAGGTTATTTAGTTGCCAAATCTCTCCTAATTAACTTAGAACCACTAAACGTTTTCTCTGTAATCACCATGGAAAATGATTAAAAGTCACGACAAATTTTCAAATTCCCTGCAAAAATGCGGAAAGGAGAACTAACTAAACAGGATTTGGTGTCCCATTGACACCGACGGACGTTCTAGTGTTGAGGTATTCTTCAATAAACAATTTTTACCTTTTTTATACTGATGTACCATGACATTAATGCTTTTTGTGTTATATTTTAAGACGTAGAGTTGACTGTGTGATTACTTTTGTCAAATAACATCAAAAATCGAAGCACAACCTGTAGGCTATTAACATCTCGTAACTGAACCCCGGTAGATTTAACATGCACCAGCTCTTCTACAAGTTCCTGATGATGCATGCTTAGCCAATGAGGGAAATCAAAAGCCAAAGACACTTCCCAACTGTAAATGATGGAGGAAATGTAGCAAATGGACAAGAAAAGAGGACCCGCTACATTTGTGTAGAATGTGATGGCCCTTTGTGCATTGCAACGTACTTCTAATCTTTTCATGACACAAATAATCACCATTAAATTTAATTTTCTTTATGACGGTGAATGACTCTTGGGGAAGTATTCTTCCCACCCCTAAAACTTAAAAGCAAACCTAAAATTCACCAAAATAAAATATATTTCCTTAAATGCTATTGTTTAGTTGTTAATGAAACATAAAAACTGCTGTACATTCGAAAGAAAAATAAATGGCCCTCTAAAAGATTAACAGTAAAAAAGCGAGAAATAAGCTTTCATATTTTTCAAACAAATATACTTTGAACAAATATTTATATATATATTTAACATTTTACCAAATAAAAATCAATAATTTCAAGAAATCATCATTTTTTTTAGTCATTTCTAAAGGGAAATAAGTAAATAAGTATTTAAATCACTTCTCGATGTAACTTTCTTTTTGATGTATTCCATGCTATATCATTTAGTCAAATATCTTATTTCAATTCTGTCTTTGGAGAAGGGGGAAAAGAAGAACACAACCTCCACGAAAGAATATGCAAAATTCCAGCTCACAGAAATTGAACTATTTCCAGCGACTTGGCGAATTATGTCACAAACATCACTTTGCCATTTGTCATCCGGCTGTCATTGGCGTTTTCAGGGGAACAATTTGATTCCTTCCAACGCCAAAGGCACAGAATTTAACGCCACGATCTTCTGAAAAACGTCCGCAATCGCTTCATCATCAGCCCCATGACAACTCAACCTGGTTTGGAAAGCCACCCGAATGTAAAATTGGGACGGAAAAGTTTCACACAATGGGTGATGGGGGTGTTTTCCTTTTGAGAAGCAAACGACAATTGTGTGTTTTGTTGCCAAATAACGATTGGAGAAATCTTTGAGGCCCTTTTCACAATCGTTAGCGGCATTTCAGTTTAAACGGTAACTCAAGACATCGCTCGAGTCAGGGACAAAGAATCAAGGACTTCTAGAGAGTTTCAAACTCACATAAATAAAAACTTTTTCAAAAAGAACATAAATCCTTTTATTTTTTGTTAATATATATATATTATATTTTTTCACTCTTAAAAACTAAAACACTAAACACATTTTAGTTTAATTTAATATCGCAAAAGAATTGTTAGTTATAGAACAATTCTAGTTTATATTTAAGCGCGCGATGAAGAAACTCTCTCTCTCTGTAAATCCTCTCCTCTAATGAGAGAACTTAGAAGCTCAAATCAATTTAATAGGGAACAAAACTCTTTAAATTCGCACCGTGGATTTTTGTCAAAATGAAAATTGACATTCGTAGCACAGTATAAATGATGAGCTTGTATTGCGGATTATTGGCTATTGACAAATATTTTTCAAACTGTTTTCGAGCAATGACTTCTACAAGAATTGGAGACCAACCGGTGAATGAGAAAGATTTAATGCAAGAGAGTTTTGAATCTTTATTAAATGTGAGTGTGGGGCAAAGGAAAACAGTGCTGCTCTTACTCGTGAAAGATTATTACCTTTAATAATAGAAGTAAAAAGTACTAAAATAGCACAGAAAAAAGTACCACGTGACTGTTGGTTATTCTAGCATTATGATATCCTCGAAGTTTAAAGTGTAGAAAAGTTAATTGTGCCAGCAATACATGCAAAACATATTCCTTTTGTCCGTTCTATAAACTAATATAATCAATATGACCAACAATAAATTATATCATCTGCTATTCCTTATTATTTATCAATTAAACATCCACAATAGGTATAAAATGCATTTTTCGAGAGGTTTTAGCTGTTTATGATCATTTAATTTATAAAATAACATTGAAATTGTTTATTTTTTCAATTTAACGGTGTATTATTAGTTATTTCATAGAATAACTAGGTAAAGTAAGAAAAATTTCATCATCTACATACTTTAACTGACTTGTCTAGTTACTTCGTGAGATATCTAGTTATTCTATGAAATAACTGAATTATACACACACACTTTAACGGTGTAATTTTTAGAAAATGCAATACCTTTATAAAGCAAAAACGGTTTTGGTTAAATCGTGGAATGTTTCAAGATTGATTTTTTCTAAGTATCAAAACCATCCACCAATAGAGAAAAAGAAAGAAAGCAGTCATCTAAACAGCCCCTCTACCACTCAACTCTCAGAAAACAAAACCCAAGCCCATATCTTGGCGATCGATTCCAGGAGGCAGTCCATCATTAAGAGGCCGCCATCGCTGTTGCAGAAATGAAATAATATAATCATGACGCTACAATTAACCCTAGCCACAATTCCGAGTGCTTTGGCTTCGGAGAATTGAGATGGGGTACAATGTTTTGGCCATTCACCTACGAGCTGTTATTAAGAGACTCTGTGTGTGGAGCTGGACATTTACTTTTTCCCTCCCTACCCTGCGATCTTTAGCAATCTTAGATATTGTTTCCAGGCTAACCTGCCTTTATTGCATTGTTCCATTTTTTTTTTTTGCTTTTGTTTTGGGATGATTTGATTGGCACCGTGTTCGCTTTTTTGGTTTATTTTGTAGATAAATATCATGGAAGGACTCTATATCGCATGGGGTATCTGTGGTTTATGATATAAAGATATAAATGGATGAGGGTTCGGTATAGGACTTTTCTAGCTCGAGAAAGATTTAGTAGAAATGATATTCTTGAAGGGAAACGTTTTATTCATAGGCACTTTTTAAGTGACATATTTTATAAAAAGAAACATATTATTTGTTACAATATATTCAAAATCAAGAAAAGTATTTCAGAGGAAATACTTAAAAATACTAAAATAATAAATAAATAAAAACAGAAAATTTTCCAAATATTATGTATAAATATTTTTTTAAATTTTTTTATCCTGCGTCAAACTTAGGCATGACCTCTCTCACTCTCTAACGACTAGCTTAATAAAGTTCTAAATAATCTATCTCTATAAATTATTTTCTGCAACATTAGCCACTGCTACGTTTCCAAGTACAGAACCACTAGTGGTGTTACGTATTTTTGCTAAACGTCTGATGTTTGTCGCTTTAACAGAATTTTTACAGTTTCCAGTGACAAACGCATCTGTCTGCCTTCTTTTACCGCCCTTTTAAGGCTCTACTAAAACTCTCTTGTGTTGTATTTTCTTACACGTATATATACTTAAAAATTTTGATCTATTCGTCACTTAAAATTAAATCATTGACTTATAGTTATATGCGCAACGTACAGAAATGCATTTCTTCTTTTACAAAACTAGCCATGTTCTTGCCATTGCAGATATGTTTTCTTCAAAATATATAAAATATTAGGATATATGTATATTTCCAGAAAAAAGGAAAATGAGTGATTCACTGGATATAACTTATCAATAAATATTCACAATGCCCGGACAGGAGAATGGTTATCGACACTGACTGCTGCGCTGAGGAACATGGTTCGAATCTAGGAACGGCAGCTATTTGTAAATGCAAAATGTATGTGCGGCATGAAGCACTCTAAATGCTTCTTGAGCCAAAAGTCATCTCGAGACCGGTCCATTGCGGTCTAAAAACAACAAACGTAATCTAGCCATCTTGCTACGATGAGCTTAGAGGACCTCGGCCATCGGTCCAGTGGTATTAATAACGCAAAATAAATATTTACTCCCATCGAACACTATATGTGTGTTTGTACAGTTTCCATTATATATATGTCACCTTTTCTTATTATTTCTAGAATAAAAGAAAATTCTGTTTTAAGTCTTAAGATCTCTTTAAACTTAAAAACCTAGAGTCTAAAATATAATATAATGAGGGACAAGTTTTCTTTAATATAAATATATCTTCAATAGAAAATATTTTTTTAAACTTTCATTAAATATTCTATATATATATATACGAATAAAATTTAAATGTATATTTTGTTTGCGAAATATATTGTTCAGTTCAAATAGATTACGACTAAATCATAGTCAGAAAAACTAATGAAACAAGACGGCCATTTACTTCAACGTAAGAGACATTTGAAGTTGATTAAAAATGTGATTTGACTTTAAAAAGGCACTGAAAAGAAGCTATCTCGCAATTTTAACCAATTTTTTTTTTTTTTTTTTTTTGCTTTTCCTTTACTGAAAATCAAGTTTAGTTATGCATTGTGTAATTAGTCTCCACATATTTGGGAAACTGCTCCAAATCATAAAATCTTAAAGGTAGAGTATATTTTATTTCAGGCATCATACATGTGCTAAATCAGTATTTTAAATCATAAACTCAAAAGGTAAAAGATTAGTATTACCGAAAATTTCAGATTCCATTTTCCGATTCAAACTATAAAAGGTACAGGAATGATTGTTCCATGCTATAAGTAAGCCTTTAAATATTTCCACACCTCGTAGAAGTCACTCTTCTAAACTTCTCGTTAATAAATGAGAAGAAACACCACTGGAGACAAACCTCACAACGACCAACTTTTCTTAAATTAGCCTCATTTAGTTGTAACCAGACAGCGCACAACTTCTGCACGAACTCCAAATCCTTAACTAAACTCATTTTAGAAAACTCTGTCCTTAGCCGCAAACACGGAGCCGTCCTGCCTGGAGCGCAAGCGAAGCAGAAATTTTGAGCACTGTGAGAGGAGGAGTTGTTTTCGTCCCAGCTATCGGATTGGTAACAGGGACAGAACGCTTAATCTCTTTTGACTGGATTACTGTAGTGATGAAAGGGGAGTTCTGGACCAGGGATGGCAACAGTTACGGACCGTTGAGTTGTTGTGGCTCGTTTCGAAACATCTTTTAAAAGGTGAGAGGGGATGGAAGTGCGAGGAATGTTCGAAAAGTTTGGGCTAGGCATCCATGGAATGGGGGAGAATTACAGAACGGTGAAACATTCTTGGAATCGAAAATGCGAAGGGTTACGATCAAATAGGAATTGAAATAAAGCGTTCGAAGGAATGTTTTTCTTCTTTATTATTTTTGTTCTGGAATTGAAATTCTCTTTTTATTGAAGTTCTTTTCCAGTGGCATTCGAATTCAAATGATGCCATCTGTGATGCCCGCTTGTGACATTTTCGTTTCTAAATGTTTTTCGACATGCAGAATTCCAACAAATGATTTTGATTTTATAAGAGATGTTTATCTTTGAAAGTTTTTAAATTTTCTATAAGTATTGATGTATTTTATTCAAATTTAATTTATTTCAGATTCAGATTTTTGTAAATTATTATATTATTTTTAATTAGTTTTAACCGTAAATTGTGTCTTTTTGCAAATTTAAGCATAATAATACAATTATTTCTCATAAAATAGCGATTTGAAGTAGTTTATTGAATTTACGAATTTGGAATAAATCTGACGTCATGGAAAAAAAAGTTGAGAAGATTTTACACAACACTTGAAAACAATTTGTTAAGATTTTTTGAATTTTAGAGTTAAATAATGTAATTTGAATAAAATCGAAGCAGTAATATTATAAAAAAATGGTACCTCTCTTAAGAAGAGACCGTTTTTTCAGAACTCATCATCCTCAAACTAAATTCTTAAAACTGACTTTATATTTATTACACGAGCGCTTTAGACCAATGCAAATATGAAAAGGCTAAAAAATATCACGTATAATGAAAATGAAACTCCTGGAAGTAAGAGTATAGTTGTAATGCATGAGAGACATATAATTTCCTTTTCTTAAATATCAATTCTCCACGAAACACTTAATTCCTTAAAGTTGTGAATTACTTCAATGAAACTCGATTCATTTGTGTGTTGGTTAGAACTGTTCCCGGAGAATAGATCGTTAAAATAAACAAACAATTAATTCCAATCAAATTAAGTAAGGATTCTTAACATACGGATAGAAATAAATGCAAAATGAACCTTATTTAGTGGAATAAATATGCAGGGTTATTCTTAATTCCATCCGAGACCGCGGTAGCCTAGTGGTCAAGTAAACGGACTCTTGGCTGTCATTTCATGAGTTCTAACTTAGTACCACTGAAACCCACAGTGTAAAGGGTTAAATATGTCAAGGCTCAAACGTCCTCCCGGGGTGTGGCGTGGAATTTAGGAGAGGGAGGTATTAGCTCAGGTATCGTCCTCATTACTTGACAAATGGTTTAAAATTACGAGGTCCTTTTCCAAAAGCTTTTTCGAGTGTTGAATAGTGCAACTTTAATATTCACTCACTCTTCATTCCATCCAGAGTTTTAAAGCGCTAAAAAAATAAGACGAATACAACAGAAAAAGAACACTTGAAAGAATACAGAAACAATTCAAATTCTATTTACATGTCTTCCAGGTGTTCTATGTACGAAACATTGGTCAGCATGCATCCATGCGATTGTCCAGTTCCTTCCACACTCTGCGTAACATGGTACTATCAACGTTATTGACAGTACGTGTAATACTTTCATGCAGTTCTGCTACATTACGTGGCGTGAGAAATACGAAAATTTATTCCAATGATCCTTGCAAAAGATTAAGTTTTCGAATAATGCGGATGACAAAAAAAGAATAACACGTGCTGTCAATGACGTAGAAAGTTCCATGTTGCACATGGAGTGTAGTACAAACTGAACAGTCATATTGTTGCTTGCCGTGTAACCAAGATTTCACTCTTAGAATACCTGTAAGGTATGTAAATAAAATGGAGTTGTTTCTGTATTCTTACAAATGTTCTTTTTTTGCTGTATTCGTCTTAATACTTTTACTAAAGCGCTTCCAAACCTTGGATGGAATTATTTATAACCCTGTATTTTAAAATGATGCAACATAAATATAAAGAAAGAACATTTAAGAAGCAGAGTTGTGTGATTCATTCAAATCATTTGTAAATTAATATTAGTTGCTTCTTGCATTGACTTTCTACCTTCATTTTATGCAGTTGTTTATACCAATATTTTAAAACTTATGTTAAATGGACCTTTTAATTTAAATAAATATTATTCTCCGAAACAACTGAAAGAATATTACGATAATAATTCTCAGTGGGGAATATTAAATGCTTTTCATTGTATCGTGGATTTAACTTTGGAATTAGTGAGACAGAATTAAGTCGAAATCCTTATGATTCTAATCCTTGGAAATCCTAACGAACTTAAGATTCAACATAAATTTTTATCAAGTCTGTCACTTTTGCAGAACATTTAAGTAAAGTGAGTAAGAATATGAATAAACAGAAAACAATTAAATATGAATAAAATTTAAATTATAATGTGGGAATGTGGGATACTAAAAGTGCAGGCTCAGTTTTATGCGTGATATTAATTGTGATGATTTTTAAGCGCAAGTTGTTATTTCTGAGCTACTTTTCTTTGCACCTACTTTGAATAATTTTGGTTTGCCATTTTTGGCAGAATAATATATAATACATACATTATTTTTAAATATTTAAATCAACATAAAAGGCTTTTTTGTTACTTCCATCATCTATCTGTTTGTGTGTGATCAATCTATTTTTCTATATATAAAAGATAAATAGATTGATGCTTTACATATTTTGGGAACTCTGACCAAAGACATTTTTTACATTATTTTAAAGTTTTAACAGTTTATTGAAGCATCAAATATTATTTGTTCAACTTTCCTGCTGGGTGGCGAAGTTGGTTTGTTACTAGTTCGACTTCGGCCCAAATCGGTGGATTTTCATGATACAGAAAATCGACAGCATCCATGCCATATGATTATGCGACACGTTAAAGATCCCTAGTGTGCCTGTTTGGCTTGGGTGCTCTCAGCAAAATTGAATTCCTAGTACTATTTTGCATCGTCAGAGCTCAAGTACCTTCCTCTGGAGAAGAAACTGGTCGTCAAAAATACATTAGGACAGTTGGTATTTCATCTATATCCATCGGCTCCCGGATAATGAACTAGACCTGCAATGGTAAATACCAATCCGTAGCTCCATTGGGAAAAAGAAGTTATTCAATTGCATTTTTCAGTCATGACTTTTTCAGAAAGGGATTTTTTGTGTGTTTTATTTACATCATAAAATTCACAAGAAGAGATCTCTGAATCGATTTTAACACTTAGGAGATATTTAATAGTAGACACTGAATGTCTGCCTGTTTCTACGTGCCAAATGTTCGCATAGTTGAAAGAAATTTCCACTACGTACCAGGAAAAGACATCGCTAACTCCGTCCTTTTACAAATATTGCAACATGAAGTATAAACTTTTTAATACTCCTTAAAAATTTCTTACTTTGACTTTTCAGAGAATCTGGTGCTTTTTCAGAACTTGAAACATGGGGCCTACTCTTTAATTTTAATTTGCCTGGCTCAACAATGAACAACCCTCAAATTGGTTATCAATATTTCAGGAATCTTTTATAATTTCGTTAATAGCTTACGCACTTTCTTTAAATCAAACCAGGAAATTTTATTTGTAAATTTATTTACTGAATTTATTCACCAAATCAAAACTATAAGTGTTTGATACTAGAATTATAAAAATTGTGCATGCTTGTAAAGAATTCATGCTGCTGAATATCGCTATTTTTTTTCAGAATGAATAGAAATTATTTGGTAGAAAAAGGAAGAAATTTGTTGGATTTCATTTCCAGAAGTTAATAAATTGTTTCACAATATAACTGAAACGTGTGCCTTTGTTGTTTATATAGCATTAGCTTCCTATTTCAGAACTGCATTATTAAATATGCACTGCCGTGAGAGAATGTTGAAACACGAGATATCGAACATATAGGCTTAAAATAAAAACAATAAATTTATAAGGCTTCACCAGTCATTAAACTCTAAAAGTCCCAGGCATGTTTGTACAACCCTGGATACTACCCACCAAATCACTAAATATCCGGGACTGTCCGGGCTAATCCCAGACATATGGTAAGCCTATAAATATCCAATAACTGTGGGCAATCATTAAATGGAGATTTTAAATTCAACCTTCTAATAATACATGATTGAGTACTTTTAATGAATAACAATAAAATAAAATCCTGTAAATTTTTCTTAGTATTTAGGTTCAGCCGTTGTGATTCAATTCGATTCCAACGAAAATGATTTGTTTGACTTTATTAAAACATAATAAAAGAGAGCTTAAAGGAAAATGAGAAACTACTCATGGACTTTGAATCTAGGTAATTTCTAAAACAGTTGAGATGTAAACAAGTTTATACTTTCAATTCGAAGAAATTTAATGAGGGCTCTCAAATATATTTCCACAACGTACACGGAACCATAATGTTAATTAGATAGAGAACCAGAGCAACAAAAAAAAAGATCGTTAGAGGATGTTAAGGTTGATTAGGCAATATTTTATTATTTATTTTACAAATGCCACACACTGCAATAAAAACTATGCCATTAGTGCACGTGCTCTCCAATATTTTTCTACAGTCAAATTAATACATTTTAGTGCAGGGTACACGTCCAACTGTTCAGGGGTCATAGGCTGACCAGAGTCACACAGTCCAGTGAGTCGGCGATAACAGTTCTGTAGAGATGGGATCTCAGACAGTCATACTCTGCCAAAAGTCTAAAATGAGCTACAACAGCTTTTCTAGGAGCCTCAGGAACCCATGGCAGGTTTTCGTTCAAGATTTCCCAGTTCTTGTACTTCGACATTTCCGCAGCTCATCCATTTTAAAATTATACTTAAAAGTCATAAAAGATACCTATTATATGGCATGACATTAAAGTATCACGAAATTTGTAAAGAAAAAAAATATTTTGAATGATCCGATTCTCCTGTAAGATGAAACACCCCACACTGCCTAAAAACATGAATAAAACATTTAAATCATTTGCATGATTTATTTACATATTTTCCACCTTGTTAAAACATTTTGCGTATGGCATTTTAGAAAAACCCTTTTCGTGACACTTTTAATGCCAGCAACAACAACAACAAATTCACGTGCTTCAATTTGTTTCAATTACTTGCATTTTTAATGAATGAAATTCAAACGCATGCGCATTACTCACTCCTGCACTGTCCCCAACAATAAAATAGTGACAACACAGAGCCCTGAAACAATTTCCTCTGGAAGCATTCTTTCCCCAACTGCATATTCACGTATAACAAATGACATGAACTAATGAAAAGGCTTCATCTTTTATACTTACGATGAAAAGCATCTGCCAGGATTATTAATAATTCAAGCCAAAGCAGACAAGCCATAACAATCCGTAAATCAAAACAAACCGTTTTTTTTTCTTTTCCTTCCTGCAGCCATCGTCAGGTCTGGAGCCGAAAAAGAATAGTCATAGTTCGAACAAAGGCTCAATGGAAACCGACGAAACATCTGTTGGCATCGAGTCGAGCTATTGCCTGGAAATGCGCCATTTGTCCAGCGGTGATTCTTTTTTATTTTGTTTTATTTCCCTTCCTCGATCGTATCGGTTGCCATCCATTAATCGTAGTAATGATTTGATGGAAGAAGGATTACAGTTGAAAAATAAGCAGATGATGAAAGATGGCGCGCGTATAAAAATGGCCGTTGTTTAATATAGCGTTATGAGTTTCACGATAATGATTATTTCATTATATGCTTTAGATAAATCCATTCATTACCTACTTGGAAGTATCGATTTTCTATCACAGAGGAAGTTATTAGGTTTTATGTGTAGAAGGGATTTTTGCGTGACAGTTTTGTAATTAATAATTGCTCCATTTAACACAGTTTAAAATTTTTACGATCTGCTTGATCATCGGTCGTTCTGCAAGTTATTACAAGTGCAAGTGATCCTGGACGCAAATTTGAAGCTGTTGTTGCAGCAATTGATTAGTGGGTTCAAGTTTTAATACCATCTAGGATACACTGAGTAACAGGACTGATACAAATCTAACACAGCTGATACTTTTCGTATAATTGTAGTGTGGAGATTTATAATGGCCAGGGCATGGGCAACTGGGCCCGAGCCCAGGGCCTCGTCATAAAGGGGACCTCGTCTCATTTAAAACTAAGCCTTACCGAGATCATGACTCGAATAAATTCAACAATCAAATGTTATTTTCGGTTGTGTTGTCCAAAAAACTGGGAATTTCGAATGATATGTCAACTAGCTACATTTGATGACCGAGGTCCATGTATAGGCGTTGGCCTACCATCATACACCCTCATTACTCATTCAGTCAAAAGGAGGCAATTGATCGGGCCGGTCTGTGTGATTGTAAGTCACATGCATTTATTTGCTTCGGGTTATTGTTTGTACGAGTGTTTGACAAAGTATAATATGAACTGTCTACTTTGACAGGTCATAGATGGGGCCTACGATTGTGTAGTGGACTAGGGCCTACTTTTGAGTAGGGGCCCAGGGCCTCAAGACGTCTCTAATAATGACCAATGTAATCTAATCGTTACGGCCATGAGTTCGAGCCCTAGTGCCACTGAAAACCCAGCGCTTAGAGGAGTTGATGCTGTTCATAGTTTCCCTGTTAGGTTGGTGTGGAAATTTGGGAATTGAGCTTACAGCTTTGCCATCTTCACTTGAGCATGGTTCAAACCTACGAGGTCTATCCTCAATCACCTACGAGTAGAATATCATTGAAACATTGGTAAACCCTAACTCACGTGGAGATTTAGAAAGTGGGACCACAACTTAGATGTCGTCCTTGTCACTTGACTGAGGTTCAAATGCATGAGGTCAGTCACCAAGAGATTTCATGTTACTTAAAATGTTAATGGATTTTTTCCCTCAATGATGCTCCATTTTATAGCAACTTAGCCTTTGCAGATACGACAATTCTCCAAATGGGAGAGCGGATCTAGTGGCGGCCTCGCTACCAAATTCAGACGCTTGAATTAATTTTTAGTTCAAGTTCCCGTCGGACACTAAATATTACCTTGTTTTAGTTTTGCCGAAAGTACCAGAGCCAAATTGATACGCAAGGGATATTTTACATGCCGCATAATCATATAACATGCGTGTCTAAAAGAACGGACCTACAACCTTAGGCTTACGAAAAGGGCACGCTACATCTAAGCCACCGGAGCCGACTACAACGGAAATAAACAATGAATAGTTCCACAGTGCAATATTTGTCTACATTTAATCGGATGCAGTAGCTGAGCGATCATTTCAAATATTTTCTTAAAATCTATTCTGTGCCAGACTTGATTAAAATAAAGCTGTTTGGTGACTATAAAGAAAATGAAATTATGTATCCTTACGAAATGAAACAGATTGTGATAAATATTATACAGGTTTGAGTTTTTTTAAAAATAAAAATAAAATGTTAGTTATATTTGAATTAATTCACTTATGCACGTGTCTCTTTAAATATGCCAAGGCTCTTTGGCATGGTGTGGTAGTTTGAATAGGGATGTACCAGCTCATGTGTTGTCCTCATCACTGGAGCAAAGTTCAAATTTTTGCGGTCTGTTGTGAACAGCCCTCTTGCTGCTGAAAAATGTAACGTTAATAAACACTTACTCGGCATAAATAATCACCATATATATAGATATATAAATATATAGGTTTACTTTTACATATATAAAAGTAAAATTGAAATAAAATACTCGATTCATTTGAAATCTTTTACAAAATAATACAGATTGTTTTGATAAGTATTAATAAGCTCGTAAATAAAGATGAGCATAAATTTCCAATAGGATAACAATAATAGAACAATTTAAGTAATCATTAACCCCATTTGAAACAGTCTGAAAGAGAAGAAATAAAGTCCACAAGAATGCTTTTAATGAAGTTAATTTTTTCATTTATTTTCTACACTCATGTCCATAAATTAAGGATAATTCAGAATCATATAGAAATTGAACTCTAAAATAAAAATTTCACCTGTAGAATTATCACACATATCTTAGAGAAGAATATGCAAATTACAGGAAACCACCAGATGGCGCGGATAGTACGTCACAATGACAAGAGTGTAAGAGAGGGGTATATAATAAATGGTGGCAAAGAAGTAAAATTGTTCACAAGCGCTTTAAAAGCTTTTCAGTGCAATAGCCGCAAAGTTATGGCACAAAAAAAAGCATTTGGATGATTTTTTAAGTGGTAGAATTGTCGGACGACTGGAATGTGGACGTACCCAGCTAGAAGTATCCGAGGAACTTGGAATCGCCCAGAGTGTCATCTCCAGGCTTTGGCAACGATTCCAAGATGATGGTAATATGAGTAGATGTTACAGCACAGGTCGCCCCTAAGTTACAACGCCGAATGAGGACTGGTATATGGCAGTTACTGCCAAAAGGAACAGACGGAGCACAGCATCAGATCTGTCTCGTCAGCTCTCTTCAGCTACCGGTACGACAGTTTCAAGGCAGACTGTGTACAGACGCTTAGGGCACATTGGTCTATATGCTCGTAGGCCTGTCAGATGTGTTCTCCTTACCGCAACTCACTGTCGCCTGCGATTAATCTGGGGTAGAGAGCATGCATTGTGGACACCGCAACAGTGATCTTGTGTGATGTTTTCCGACGAGTCCAGGTTTAGTTTGCAGTCTGATTCTCACCAGACTTTCATATGGAGAGCGCCAGGTACCCGTTACCACCACGAGAACACCATTGAACGACACCGTTACGGTGGTGCAGGATGGCTCGTTTGAGGAGGAATTATTCTTGGTTCCAGAATTGACCTGCATGTTCAGAGTGTAACGATGACAGGCCACTTCTATCGGGATGTCATTCTGTAACAACATGTACGTTTGTTTCGGGGTGCCATGGGTGCTGAATTTCTGTTTATGGATGACAACGCCCATTCTCACCATGCAAACATTGTAGACGAATGCCTTCAATCGGAGGTTATCACCCGTATGGATTGGCCAGCATACTCCCCAGACTTTAATCCAATAGAGTATTATGGGATATGCTTGGCCGACGAATTGCAGCTCGTCAACCCTCTCCCACCTGTCTACCGGAACTTCGGAGGACATTGCTTGATGAGTGGTGTAATATTCCCCAAGATCAGATTGATAATTTGGTACTCAGCATGCGTAGGCATTGTAAGGCCTGTATTGCATCGTCCGGAAGACATACTCCGTATTAACTATCATTTTAACCATGTTATACTGTTTTTTGTAAATAGGTTCTTTTTTTAAATTTGCTCCAGAGAGTAAAAATCGCAATTTTTATTAATTATGTCAAACATATAGCATCTTTTTTGCTCTTTACCTTTTGTTTAATAAATAGGCTTTACAAATAAGTCAAATTTGTTCTGCTTCTGTCTCTTTCTTTGCCTGAATTTCATTATCCTTAATTTAAAGACATGAGTGTAATAACTTGTTTATAATATTAATATTCAGTATCCAGTTTTCAATCGATTGCGACATTCGCCATAAATAAATAATGAACCCCTCTTCTATTTTTTAAAGAATTTAACGTTCCATTGTAAGCATTATTTATTACCCTGCCATCATGTTTCGAATTCCTATACTCCGCGATGTTTTCGAGAACGCAATTCTCTTCGAATGCTCTGTGTATAAATCTTGAATCTGTGTGTTCGAAATCTGAAATTAAATACTTCCATTTCTGCATGAGGAGTTCTTAAAAGACACCGGCCCCTATGTCGGCATCATTTGTACCTTCTAAATCTAATTAAATCCTTCTTCCAAGAATGTTTCTGAGCCAAATCGTTTCCAAAACTCTTAACTGCTTAAAGACCAATGATTATCAACTGGAAGTTTTCTGGGAAGCTTTAATATCACTTCGGAGCAGGTCCTGTGCAACCCAACTCCACTCGATTCCGCGCAGGTAATTATACACATTTAAATGTACAGCTGTTGCCATTCGAGTGTAAACAATGCAATCGTTTGGATAAACGCCGAAACTTTGGAATTGTTACCGTTCGAATGGCGAAGAAATAAAACATGTTGGTTAAAGCAGCGGAAGCTTGTTTGTGTTTTCTATAAAACGCACCTGCTGGAGGAAATAAGCGCTATCGGTCGGACAGAAATCGTTTCGCGCTGTGATAGAAGCGGTTATTAATGCTAATATATGTCGAAGTGTTCTTTGAAAAGTGCGATTGTTAAGATGCACGTTTTCCGGATTCGTGAATAGGTAGTATTGCTTTCATATCGGTTAACAATAGTTAGCAGTTTGGATTCGTAAGGAAATGGTATATCCTGATTTCATGTGTTTAGTTCATTAAATTTCTTCCTTCACAAATCAGTAATTCTAACCTTAAAAATGTTTGTAATAAATAATGTTAGCAAAATATTTCTTACTAGTGATGTCAGGTGGTACAATGATAAGAAAGAAAACAAATTTAACAAAGAAATGATATGTGGCGTTGAAGATATAACGATCCAGGAGAAAAAGATCTCATATATTTGCTAAAAATAAGGAATAACTAAAATAAAAACTGTATAAGAATTTTAGGAAATCACACACATAGAATTTTAATAAAAGAAAATAATTTTTATTACAGTTTACTTTGCGTTTAGTCTTTCAGTATTTTATTTAAATAGGCATACTAACTAAAGGTAAACAATAATTGCATTATGAGTATGAATCATCTTAATTTTTATAATGGTTAAGAAACATAGAAGGTATTTAATCTAAACTGTTATTTAAATCTCTACGTTAAGTCTTAGATTGTGATAATAGAACGCAAGCCATGCATTCTGAGCAACCAGAGTTCTAGTTCCAAATGTTCAAAACGTTAACTATCGTATGGAGCATATAAAGAAAGCTGTAAGGCACGAAAAATCATTTATCCAATTTAAATCCATTATCAGAATTTCAAAACCCATATATGAAAAACTGAAGTAGATAAAAAATGGGGTAACAGGACCGCTGTTGTATTTCTAGCATTATCGTTGATCAAATAATTTCGAAATATTCCACCAATAACACTAAATCCAAAGCTTAGTAATATGGTTAATCAACCACCTTGAAAAGACTAAGAATACCCAGTACCATGTAATCTCAATTTCTGAAATCAAGCAGGCAGTCCAGACTCAAATCTGTGATGTATTTAAATCTCGATTACGTCAATAATTTAGCCATTACAGCCAAGTGGAACGAGGTTGTGCCTGGCATTGAACTCAAAGTCGTGGCTTAGAAACTAGTTACGACAAAAGATCTGAGACAGTAATAGCCTAGTGATCATGGTCGCGAACTCGTGGCAGAAGTTGTCAATTCGTGAGTTCAAATCCCGAGTCATTGAAAACCCGCCGTGTATAGGGGGAGTAAGTAAATCTTTTTTTAACGTTGCCCTATAAAGCAAACGAGGGCTGTTGAGACGGACCTCGAAATTTTTATCCTCGGTCAAGTGACGAGGATGACACCTGAGCTGGTTCCTTCCTTTCATAACTTCCATACCACACCAACAAGAGGTCATGAGTTAGAGTCTCGAAATATTTAATGTGCATCGCCCCCTCCTCTGCACGGCGGGTCATTAACGATATAGGCTCGAACTTATAACATACTAGCCACGAGTTCGTAACCTTGACCACTGAGCTACCGCGGCCACATCTGTGACTGGAATACATTGAATTATTGTTCTTTTCCTAAGGTACATAATTAAATTAATAGGAATTTTTTAAATTTATGGTTTATAAATTTATAAATATCATTTAAAATTTATAAGCACTGTTTCAAAAATATTTTTATACTGCTCATTGTTTTCAGTTTTATGTATTTATCCATATCTGCATACGTTCACAAAAAGATTGGAACAAAAGTATGGAAATTTCAAAGAAATACTCTTAACATATATATAAAATATATTTCCTTATTTCAAAGAAGAGTGCATGTGTTAAAAAACACATTTTGCTACAGTAATTTCAATATCAGGATGTTTTTTTTTAGATTTTATATAATCTTCTTCTCTAAGTTTTGAATTTTTCTTCTAGAAATAATTTTTTCCTCTTTTTTGCGCCCAGGTTGTACCAGTTTATTTTTCACCGCTTTAAAGTATATTGCAATTTCAGTAGCAATTGACAGAATCGGTGTTATATTTCTTCAAATAGTTTCAAAAAATTTTCTTTTGGAAGCTATCAGGAAGTTCTTTTTTCATTATTGCTTATTAATATTTATATGTTTTCGAAATTTCTTTGAGAAGCAACGAGACCTGATTTAAGATATTACTACGTTCGATTCGTTGTTGGAAGAACAAGTCAGAAAACAAAATTTTTATCCAGAAATAAGTCTTCTTTTTCTTAAAAAACGATGTTGTAAAGAGGTTTTTCCTAAAATAAGAAATAAGGTTTAGTTTTTTTTTTCTTCTTTAAGAAACAGTCCAAAATGTTAGGTTTCGCAAATGAAGAATTTTCTCTCATATTTTAAGGATTTTCTGAAACACATATTAAAAAAAAATATTTTTAGTATTTTTTTATGTACTATGTAGTTTATGTATCCCCCCTTTTTATTGTGCATCGAAGTTTTCTAGCACAGGAATCCTTTAATGAATTCTTAGCCCAGACTTAATTAGAGACCGGAAGTTATAAAATAAACTATTGTGAAAAAAAATATGTTCGCAGATATTTTGCTAGATGTGTCTAAAAAGACTGATTTTTCCAGCAGTATTAATAAATGCGGTATTAATCGTTTCATTAATATTTGAAATGGTGAATTGTTGATTACTGATATGGTAATTTAAAAAAAATCCAATTGCAGTAAGCATAATGAATACAACACGACCAAGACATTTGAATGCATTGATTAAATATGAAATGACTTCAATAAAATTGTATTTGTATAAGGCACAGTAACTAAAGTGGGACTTGTTTCTAATAAATTTAAGAATGACTTTGAAAAACACTATGAACATTATCAAAAATATGGGCAGCTAAGCTCCTTTACTAGACAATTTATTAACTATATCACCGTATTGGGCAAATGGCCGATCATTTATCAATTTTAATGTATCCGTGTGTATTTCACCTATGTTTAAGCGAATGAAAATTCAGCATAATCAGAAAGAATGTTAATTGAAAAAACTCATAGAACATGTAGATACTACATTATATAGCATTGAAATACTCCACGTATGTTGTTCTCCCCGCAACAACACTCTCTTTGTGGGGAAAGTGAGTTTTGGACGCAAAGACCACATCCCCGTATATATTTTGAAAACCAAGTTTATAGCAATGCTAGATATGTACAGGGTTACCAGATTGGCGATATTATCATCCTGGGGGACAAATTTGGCAAAAAAATATGACGTTACCAAGAAATCATTGAAAAAAGTTCTTTTCGACTAATCCATCCTTCCTAATTAATATGAGCCTATTTTAAGGACTTTTGAATAAAGTCGAGTCAGTTAAGAGAGTTTATAGTGGTTAGTGACGCTGAATGCTGTGCTGTTGGGCCTAAGATAGAGTCCCGGAGAAGGTATGGATGTTTGTAAAGGGAAGAGAGGGGTGGGAGGCCCCTAACCACCCCCAGGACGCCTCAAAATAGGGGTGAAACGAAGCCGAATCGTACTGTCACTTGAGTGGTGCTCAAAGTTACGACTAAGGACGGGCGTACAATTAACAACCTGACAAGTGACTGTGTGAACCTTAATCTTTCAATGCCGATCCTGTGGCATTAGCAACAACAACATAACAGCATAGTCCTGCGCATTGAGTGCGATAAGTGAGAAAGACTTTTTTTTAATCTGTTTTAATTCCTGCAATCTGACAATTGATCTCGCAATTGTTCAGAGAAGTTTTTCTGGAATGCTACAAAGGTTGTTTATAACAAATGCAGTTTGCATTGGAGTAAATAATCTGTTATAACATTTTTCGATGTATATATGTCGTTTTGTTTTCGTGTAGTTCTATGCTTGTCGTTGTTCATTAATAAATCTTTTACTTTTATTAAAATAGTTGGAGTCTTCAGCTGTTTCCACCCCCCCCCTCACAAATTTACTGCAATATGTTATATATTAGTTTTAATGACTTTTTTGGGGACATATTTTTACTTATCGTTCACATTTCAATATTTCTTTTTTTCAATCAGGAATATTCTTATCACCTTTTTTAAAGAAAGAAAAACTCGTATCTATAGAAACAGGGAAAAAATGCTAAATTTCTTTGGGCAATTTATTTACCTTTAAAATAAAATACCCCTGCTAAGTATATTAATAAATAGAAGATAATGCTGCATTTCCCCCACAAAATCCTTTATTAAGTATAGTCATAAAAAAATCAAAATAACACTTATTGTGGGGAATAACTAAAAAAAAAATGAAAGAAATAAAATAAACAAAGTAAATGAAAGAAAAATGTGAAAATCTGTTAATTGCTTTCTTTGTCCTGTGAAAACGAAGTGCTTCCAAAACATCCCAGCTTTGTCAAAAGAAATTAAGCTGGATTTTTTTCCGCCCATTTTTATGATTATACTTATATTGATTCCAGCGATTATAATTATTATTCATAATAACAATGGTAATTAAGAAGCTGAGAAATCTTCTGAGGAATTGGAGGGATTAAGATACGTATTAATTAACGACTAACAGAATCTTGCGAGTAAAGAAACCTAATTAACTCATTGAGGAATTTTCGGCACTCATTTTTTTCTTTATTTTCTATTTCGCAAAACTTTTGTTCAGATTTTCTTTTAACTTTTTTTGGTTCTAATGGAAATATTTTTTGGCTCTAATTCCCTTCCTTATTTTTTATCAGACCTCTCGTCGTATTTATCTTATTTTTTCGAAGCATACGTCTTCTTGGGAAAGATAATTTAAAAGGCCAATAAGAACTGTGTATCGTTTTCACGATTAAAATGGAGCTTAATTCGAGAAAAAAAAAAGAGAATGTTTATCATTTAAATAACGTATAAAAGCTGTGATTTCGAACTTTTTAAAAAATACTTTGGTCCAAATGTGTGCGGAAAACAAGTGGAGTTAAAAAATAAGAAACATTTTTCAATTATCGCTAATTATAAATATTGGCCCCCAATGCAATGAAAAACTGAAATAAAAATAATTTAGGTTCAGTATTTCTATTATTAAAAATAGTGTGTACATATAAATTTATTTTTTTATATAAGTCTTTCATCTAAATAAGGCACATTCCTCGCATGTTTCTTTCGGAATTTTGTGATCGAACACGTAAAAATAGAACTAATGCATATAATAATTTGTTCATAAAAAATTTCCACAGAAGGAACACTAAATGTATTAATAATGCAGAGAAATTCTCTATTTTTTATGCAATATTGTTCTTAACGTTTGTTTATTTGCTGGTTGCAGTTTTCTCTTACGTTTTTGAATACGCAAAGAAACATGATCCTTGTAAAAAGATACTTAATATCTCTGTTTCAGGTTAAAAAATATCAAATTTTTGAAAAAAACTTTTAAAAATCTAACATGTGAGTTTTTTTTTATAAAAAAAAAGAATATTATTATTAAGTTTTTTAAAATACTGTAGAACGCCATTTGTATAGGTAACACAAAAAATAGTAAAATATTAAAACTTTTTCTAAATGTATAGTTTGAAATATTGTTAGAAAAATGAAAAGAGAAATTTATATAAATGTATATATATATATATAATGTCAAACTTTTTCTTCACGTTATTAATTGCTATATATTTCCATATGAATATTTCTAATTGAATCATAGTTTGAAAAAATGTTGTTTTCAGCAGTGGAAAAAATAATCAAATTTATAATCTCCTTAAAAAATTTTCTAATTTAATTTCTACAGTTAAAATGGCAACGGAAAAAACCCAATTACTACGTTTTTCATTGGATGAATGCGGAAACTATAAGAGGCTTTAAATTTAAATTATCAAACTCATTGTCAAAAAATTTTGCGAATTAAAATGAATTTTAAAGAAAAATATATTTTTTTATTAATCATCATTCACAATGATTTATGTTATCCTTAATAATTTTATCGCTATTAGGTCACTTGATTCCTCTGGAGCTCACGCAATTTTCTGAAACGATAACTCATTTCCCCAGAATTAATTCTTTTTTCTTGTGACTCAGAAGGACACATAACGCTAACATTTCATTTATCAATTGAAAAACAGTCTTTTAAACGAATTTAAACGATATCGCTTTTAACATAGAAAGGGAACTAATGAAAAAAATTTGTACAAAGACATCTTTCTATTCCCAAAGCCAGTGATGGGCAAATTTTTTAGGTTTGAGTGGAAAAAAATGCAATGGATTTTGATAATTTATTATATTTTTCAATAAGGAAACACACATAGAAATATTTTTAATTCTTTTATAATAATGCGGTGAATGAAATTGCTGTTGCATTCCTTGCTGTTTGCTTAACTTAATTGTTTTTTTCCAATTTTTTAGCTTGTATAATTTAATCTTAAAGAAAAATTTTAAAGTTTATGAAAGTTTTTAAATACTACTTCTTCTACAATAATTAACGTACACACATGTAATTTGATTTACAAGTACGCCTAGCTATGTGTAACAAATCTGGATGGCTTTTGTGACATAATTGATATTCGAAACTAATTTTTTTCAAAATCTACATACTCTATTTAATGAGATTTGCTAAATATAGGAGATTTCTTGAAAAAATCTATAGATTCTAACTTCAAGTATTTTTGTAAGAAAAAATAAGAATTTCTTTGATTTTGAATACATACAAAAACTTTTTTTATGTGGATTAATAGCAATTGGTAGAAAACAACCAAAGCATTTCGCACATTAATGAAAAAAAAATAATAAAGGCTTTTGCATTTTACATGAAGGAAAACCATTTATTTTTTCTCTTTCTAAGATAAATAAGTTTCAAATTGTTATTTGCCATTGGAATGGGAACAAAAAGGAACATAAAAGTTAATATAATTCTGGATTTTTTTTTAAAACTTAGAACTTACAAATTTTGTGCGACTATAGAAAGTGATAAAAGTAATAATTTAGGTTAAAAAATGTATTTGTGAATATTTGACCGATTTTTTTGTCAATTGAATTCTACTGTGTCCTCTTTAACTTATATAAAATGAAAAAAGTATGTTTTAATACATTTTTTATTAATATTTATTTGGGTGGATTTCACATTTTGCACTCGTGCAAAAGTTTTTTAATCAATTCTTTTATAAATTTTCAATATTATATTCTGCATATTTATATAAAATACATTTAAATTTCTTTTGGAGCTTTTACTAAGCAGAAAATGGAACGAAGTATCTAGGGGTTTCTATTTTCACATGCTTATACAGACAGTGCGAGAATACGGCGAGCTGTGCTGTAAGAAGTGAATGAAATTAAACTTTCACGACCTATTATCGAGAATCCCATTCTCAGTCCAACAGAATCTTATTCGTCTCTTTTGCATTAATTATTGAAATACTCATTTCGTACCTTGAATTATAGATGATTAACTAATTTAACTTGCTTTGTATTGATTTCCTGTTGAATATTTCTCGTTTTCAGCGTAACTATGCGAAGAATCAGATGAGTTTTGTATTGATACGATACTAATTTTGCTTTCATTTACATCTCAGAAATTCTGCATTTATCTAATGCTTTTCTATTAGAGATATTTCATTCAGTGCTAATTATCTCATACAAAATTTCTTACAAATTTTAAGTCTTAGAAAGCTACCATCTACAACCATAGTGAGCGCGATCGATTTGGAAGTAGGATTTGAAGATACAGAAAAAATTACATTAGAATAAAATAAAATTGAAATCAAAGGGGCTGTTAAGGGGAGGGAATGACTTGGGAATTTAATTGGGAACTATACACTGTACAACAGTAGTACTCTTTTAGGGTGTTCAACCTTTACCGTAATAACGCCGAATGGATAGTTAATTTGAAAAGAAAAACTTTAAAAATATTTCAAACATAGCTTACATACTACTAAACATATTCATAAACGAGCAGAGTAGCCTAGCCGGTAACATACATGCGTACCATGTGAAAAACTCAGCGTTTGAGTCTCAAAATTGATTAACTTTGTTTTTAAATCATTTTAATTAATTATTTTTAAAACTAAACACAAACATATTCAGGAAAAGACGACCTCGTTTGCCTAGTGGTTATGCTCACAACTCCCAAATGGCATTTAACGGGTTCGAGACCCTTGAGGGCCCGCCATGTAGGAGGAGTTGATTCACGTTAAATATGTCGAGTCTCAAATGCTTCCGTAGGTGTGGTGTGGTAGTTTAGAGAGGAGGAGGTATCGTTCTCACCCCTCCAACAGTTCAAACCTACAAGGCCAGTCGCCATTAGCTCTCATGTTACTTTATATTGCAACGTTAATGTAATTCTAGCACTCTCAGGAAAAAGGCTTCTTAAATAGTAAATGATATTTTAATTGCATTTTTTATTTATAATAATAAAATTATGTAAATTAAAGAAGTAACACAATTTTAGCTCTTTCGACTTCTTATAATAACTATTATTATTATAAATATTAGTTATTTTAAATTTAACAAACAAATAATTAAAAAAAATTATTTAATATGTGATTTAATATAATTAAAATATCATTTAACATTTAATAAGAATTTTTCCGAATGAAATTATGAAAGTGTAAAAATAATTAAGTGCACTGAAAGCTATCCGAGTGTGAGTCTCGAACCCTGATAGCACACAGTACGCTAGCGCATCACCGACTGGACTACTTCATCACTAGCTCATGAGTAAACTTACTAATACATAAAATGAGTTTGAAATTCTTAAGTTTTTCAATTTCTGCTATAGTTTACTCTCTTTCTCTATATATATATATCTTGTTCAAATTTTCTATCGTTAGTAAAATACGTTCTTTTCATTTATTCAAGTTCAAATACATTTTTTAAAACTTATAGTGGGTGGCACTTGATGTTGATATAGTTTTTTTTTCCAAATATTAATTCATTAATTAAATTTTTATTTTTTAATTTTAAATTTATTCTGCATTTTTTCTGTTGAAGTTAAAACTGGATGTAACATATGGCGCCAGTACGTTTTTCTAACAAAGTAGGAATTGACTTAAAATTTTTTTTTTAGTTGTTCTTTAATTTCCTCCGAATTAACTATCCAATCGGCGCAATCATATTGAGGGTGAATGAGTGAGTGCACAATAACACCGCACTATGAAACTGCTCGAGGTCTATTGGCACAGGACCTCTTAATTTTAAACAGTGGTCAAGTGACAGGGACGACACCTGAGTTGGTACCTCCCTCTTATAACTTCCATAGCACATTAATGGAGGAGGTTTGAGTTTCAGCATATTTAACATGCATCGGCTCGCTGTACACAGTGGGTCCTCAGTGGTTCTAGGCTCATACTCATGACACACAAACCACGAGTTCGTGATCTTGACCACTAGGCTACCGTAGCCTCATTAAGGAATGTTAACACTGAAAGAGAACTATCTTTACACGGAGTGACGTCCTCAAATAAGTTTCTCCGGCCGTATCCTTTTGTAAGACCTTTCAATATATTTCATTTTTATACTCTCTGAATTGAAATTTCGAAGATATTTTAAAATACAGGGCAACTTTTCTTATGTGTTTTTGTTAGTTTGAGTAAACAATACACGAATGGTAATGAGAAAACTATTTTGGGATTATTAAGATATTCCTTGAATGCTATTCCTCCTCATGAAGTATTCGAGTCAGAAATTGAGAAATATTATTGGCAACTAAAGCCCTCACAAACGAACCTAGCAATTTAACTTAGCTAAACTCACAAGGCATTCATAATAGATTTCTATTAATTCAAAACTTCCTTTCATCGTGGAAACTATCTCGACTCTGATAAACAATGACTGTGAAACTGAAAAAAGCAAATTCCATCTATCATCTCCAGTAATAACAAGATAAAGGATTACACTCACACAGAGAGAAAAGTTTTTCTGAAACCATAGGTAATTTGAATATCGATTATGACGATTATGACTTTAAGTGCAATTTGTAATTCTGTTCCAGGCATAAAGAACTTCTTGACTTTGGACCCTGGCTGTTATTGGAGTAGAAGGCGGCGGAAGGGCTTCCGGGCAGAGAGACTTGAAAGAAGTCTTTTCATCAGTTATTGGAAAATTTTGTTTGAAATCGGAAATCGAAGTGGATGATTTACTGCTGGGATTCGTTGTTCAATCAACCGGAATTCGTGACGTAGGAGGGATGCTTTGATGACGCGCACTGCAACGAGGATTGTTATTGGGCCATCGAAAAGGCGGGAAAATTAGAATTCCAGATATATTGAGCTCGAGGATGACTCGAGTTGAGCAGTTTGTGTCGGATGAAATCTTCCAGGAAGGGGAGTTATTGATATTGCGTTTAATCCTGGGTCAAGAAGTAGGATTCAATGAAAGAAGAAGAGAAAATATGTCCTTCCTATCCTTTACATTTGTTCATTCCAGAATAGTTTTCCAGGTTATTTGGAAAAAAGTGAAATAAATAAGAATATATCCACAGAGATATGGGTAATTATATGTTTGTTAACCCTTTAAGTTCCCCCGGCGTATATAGCCGTCTCGCTCAAATGGTGTGTTATGTGTCCCGGATGTAAATACCAGTACTCAGAAGTATGATTCTTTTCATTGTGCGGCTATCAGTGAAACTATTCCGAAGGCTTTAGAATATAATAAAATGACCTTGACAGTGCTTGCTAATTATTTACCGTAAAATCGCTCACTTTTAGCACACACAAAAAAAAAACATCCAAATTTACCCCGGACCCAATTTACCGCACGTTATACCCCGGACATAAAAATGATAGCTTCAAAAATAAACTAAGACATGAACATAAAAAAATATTAGTTTTCTACATATATCGAAATACAGTTTATTTAAAAGAAATGACATTCCTTATGAACTTAATAGTTTGTAGTTCTAGAAGTATAATTTTTCTTAGACTTGGGATAATACCTACAGAATAAATAACATTAAAACATAAGATCCTTATACACACGTGTATTACAGGTTTCTTCATAAAAAAGGGGGTATCCGCGTTATACGGCGAATATACCTCAAAATTAAAAAAATGCAGTTTAAAGTTTAAATGTATAGGTGCACTCTTACGCTGGATTTTTACGGTACTTATTTCAGAGAATAATTTGCTTATTTGTATCTTTTCACCCCCCCCCCCCCAATACATCGCATATGCGCGTCTGGGAAAAATGACGGCACTGGGAAGCTAATCACATAACTTTTAATCGGCAGTTAAGGTGCTCATTGTGAAGTTAAAAATGCTGGGCACTCAACTGTTCAACCGTTAAAATTGTTGAGTGAATTTAAATTTATTCTTACTATTATGAATGAGATTATTCTAAAATTTGAAATGTACTACTTGTGTGGAATAGGGTGTATTGAATTTTTTTTCTTCCGAATTTCAAAACCTACCTATGCTGAAACGATTTTCCTTGGTATATAAATGAAGGGGGGGGGGTAGATCGATGGCACTGGGGGAGAGGGAATTTCATTACTTTTTCTCGGCAGTTAAGGGGTTAATTAGAAAAAAAGCAATTAAAGTCGACGCATAGGTGGAAAAAAGTATTGAATTCTAAGCTTTTTGATTTGGTTTACAATACTACAAATTTTCAAGTGTCTTCAATTATTTATAAAATACTAATTAGAAATCCTAAAAATTATATTCATGTTTTCGAATAAAATGACAAAAAAAAAATAACCTGTATTTATTGATCTTTTTTCAAAAATAATGTTCACATCGTAAAAATTTTATGAAAGCCACTCCAGATCTTTAATTATTAGGGCATCAATCCATAACATTCCACTCACAAATGCGTGACCAGCATCATTAGGCTATCCCGTGGCCATTTACTTTCAATCAGAAATAAGCAATTAAAGAAGATACAAACTATTAAATGGAAAAATGCATTAATTTAATTTTAAACCTTTTTCCAAATTTGATTTACGATACTATAACACATTATCTATATGCTATTTAAATTTAATGACCGCGGTAGCTTACTTTTCAAGGTATCGGGCTCCTGGCAGGCGTATCATGAGTTCGAACCCACTTTGTAGAAGGGCCGGATGCTCGTTAAATCTGTCGAGAGCTTAAACGCGTTCTATCGTTGGTGTGGTAGTAATGAGAGGGGGGGGGGAGCTTTGGTGTCAAACTCGTCACTTGACCAAGGTGCAAAATTACGAGGTCCGTCGCCAAAAGCCTTGAGTAACTGAACAGTTCGACGTTGATATTCACTTGTATTTGTTGCTTTACAGAAAGCTACATTGTCAATATTGATTGGAATACCTTAACAAGGTTTTCAAGTACCTTAAATTATTTATAAATTTTTTTCTAATTAGAAAATCTAAAAAATATATTCATTTTCGAATAAACGAGAAGTATATAATTTTTACCTATTGAGTGTTTTAAATATTTTTTTATCAATATGATACACAATTCTAAGAAGAATATTCCCATCGTTAAATATTTTAGGAAAAAAAGAACTTTTCTAAAAGATGTCTTATAATTGAATTTTTTTAAAAAAAATACCAAATGCATTTCTTCGAATGACTTCAGCAGCATTTCATTCAATTTATAGCATAAAAACTATGATAGAAAGTTTTTCTTTTAAAAAAATAAAACATTTCTTCACTAGAGACTAAATATTCTGAATGAAATGCAAATGATTGGAGAGAAAAAAAGAGATTCACTTTGATTAGCAACATGGGAATCCCAGACATTCCGCAGGAAAGGTTTCTTTCGCTTAATTGGAAAAGCAATTTCATTCCCAGCCATTCTTGTGTAAAAAATAAATTAGAGTTTCTGACTTGTGTGTGTGTGTCTTAAATTTCCAGAAATTAAATTTAAGCAGAACGAGCAGCCATTAATGCAATTATTCCGCTTCATTTTACAAATAATCTGAATTGAATGCCAGACGATCGTCAGTAAATAAATGTCTCATGAAAATATAACTCCTTTCTTATAATTTTTTTTCAATACAAATATTAAGTTTTAAAAATTTAATTTTAAAATTTTTGTAAGGAATTAATAAAATTAATTCCGAGTGAAACGTGTAACGAAATACTTTTTTATATGATATATGGAAAGCAAAAGAAATTACAAGTAATTTATAACTTGTTCCTTTAATTTTTGTATTAAAGAATTCTCTATAATTGAAATAGTTTACATGTTGAAAAAATAGTGTGGGCGTTGATTTCATTTTTTGATAGTATTCTTGTATATGATTTTCTTTTTGCTTAAGTGAGATATTTATAATGATTTATTTAGTAAAATATTTGTAATGAAATACATACATTAAACAACGGCTTAATATTAAGTTTAAATGGGAAAAAATTCACTTCTGAATATCCAAATGGAACTCTAAGAAACAAAATATATATCAAATTTATTACGGAAATAAACGTATTGTAAAAATAATTTAAATGATTAAATTATAACCAGTGGTGAGATGAAGAAGGCGAAAACAATTCTAAAATTTTTGCTGCCACGGCTGGCAACAACCGCTGTGCAAGACTTGGGATTGTATGAAAGAGCCTTTGTATTAGTGGTTAGGATATATCAGCCCATGCCACCTCAATACATTGCTAAAGTTGATGTATCACTAGAAACTGTAATCAAAAGCATTTGTTTTACAATAATTCATTTGCCGTGTTTGGCAGACGATAGAACAGTGCAATTTGATGGGTGAAGAGGTCTTAAGCCTTACGTGTTACGTGGGGTTTTTTTTGTTCTTTTCATATTGCAATGTAACCTCAGAAATGTTCTGGGGATAAGGAAAAACATCAGACTTCAAAATGACTGAGTTGTAGCACTGTCTTGTCATTGCATCTCCAATACATTCTAGAAGATGCGTGAATGGAATTCAGTATCACTCCAAACTGTGATATCGAATAAAGGACCAGAGAGGCAATGATTAAGACTACACAAACCTTTTTCCAAACAACGTGCTGTTGTAAAAGAAAACATGATTTTTTTTGTTGATAAAACCGGTTATCGCTGTCCCAAGCTCTTGTGGTTGTAACGCAAAAGTAGTGGAAACACCGATTGTTGGGCAACAGACCGTATTTGCCATGTTGTATTACCTGAGTCTGCATAATTATCCAAGACTGCTATTGCACCTCATACACAAATGACACCGAGTAGTGGTGCAAAGATGATGGGGTAACATTGAAGTCGGCCAGTATCATTTATCAAATCAGGCAATTACAAATCTGCATCATTATTGTTTGGTTGAGTCTGGCAGAAACTCTGATATTTTGCGGGACAGTAATTAGTGACGCTGACTGCTGTGCTGAGGTCCCGGGTTCGAATTTCGAAGACGGCATGGGTATTTGTATATGTATAATGCCAGTGAGAAACATGGGCTCACTCTATACTAAGGGTGTCAATCTGAAATGCTAACCCTTGGGCCAAACAAACAAGGTTTAACTTTAGGTGGGTAGCAATATAAACAATATTCACAGAAACATAGGTTTCGTATTGACTTAATTGTTGCATTCTCAAAATAAATCTTAGCATTTTGTTTAATAGTAGCACAAAAAAGAATATAATTCAAAAATCATTCAGCGAATTTTACCCAATTTTATTTTTATTTGCTTCAGTTTTTTATTTTATTGTATATTGTGTGACAATATACTAGTTGGGCCGCAAAAATGTTCGTTGCAGGCCACATGCGGCACCACGAGCTTCACACCTTTGCTCAAAACTCTCCTCTTAAGTGAGTTAAAGGTCCTCGCGGAGAGGTTGGGGGTAGGGAAAGAGAAGCAGATGACCCCCGGGGGACAACTTTCCTGATGCTTTCCTTCAAAGTTAGGGTGGATCAAGAAAATATGTATTGTCACCTGAATCGGGCTTAACCAGGTGTTCCTCGAGCGAAAAAAACGAATGGAGTTTCACGCGCTGGGTTTCTCATACCCAAGGGTATTTACATTCTGTTTTTACCATAAAATTTATCTGCAAACGAGAAACTATCCATTTTCCAAGAAAAAGGTTTCTAAGGAGCGTCGAAAAGAGTTAAACGGTGGGTATGACGTACCCTGAGCGTGAAGTGCTGGGTTAAAGCTGGGGCCAAAACGACTGACATAATTTACTCCCTATCACTCTAGCCACAATAAATTTCGTAGACCTCGATCGGATTTCACTGCCCATCAGGAAAACTAACAACAACCGATTCCTTGGAAGGATAATCCGACTACCTGCAGAGTACATTTAAATTCCGAAGTTTCTTCCAAAACACTTTTCCTCCTTAAATTTACGAGTTAACAATAATAATTGTTTAGAGTAATATAAATGATCTTACCATTTACCTTGCTTAAGAAAATATTTTTCAAAATTATTTCCCAACAAGATGAACATGATTAACTAAAATCAAAATCATCAATGAATTTGGGTCAGCATTAACTAAAAAGGGCATTCAGAAGGGGAAAAAAATAAATTGTATAGAGTTTTAGCTTTTAATAGAAAATTTTCTTCAGCTTGCATGCGTTTTATTTACCGAAGTAAGTGAATCATATCAGAAAAATGGTCGAATTATTTGTCTGGAAACTTTGTACGTGACTACGGCTTTTATTAAGATTATTAAAGAATATATATATATAAATAAAAGAAAAAAATATATTCGGAAAATGCCATTTAGCAGCTTAGAAGACAATAGATGTGCAGAAACAAAAACGAAAATGCAACAACTAAGAAAAATTCTTTCCATGATCGATAAACACAAGTACAGAAAAGCTCGCGGATAATACGTACTCACGATTGGCTGCTCAGAAGCTGTACCGAAATCTGATTAGACTAGAGCCGACGTGAGAGGACTCCTCATTGGTTGCGTATGAGGAAATGACCTACATGATATGCCTGAATATAGACGATCATATAAAGAACATTTTATCCTAACCTAGTAAAGGATGGCTTCTTCTAATGGCAAAAAGTAATCGTAGGAGTAGGTGCTCCGCTATTTAATGAGGTGATTACAGATTATAGATCTAACGGCTTCTTTTGGAATGGAACACAAGTACCGCTCGTTCTATACAACTGCGGTACATTTAATTCCCACTTTTTGATAATGATGGACTTCTGCTGATGTGTTTGGAGAATATAGATTTGTTTTCTGTTATTGTTCGCTCTCCACAATGTACCAACACTGAGGAAGGTTCCCAAAGGAGGTATCAATCCAAAAGCGTCTGGCGATAGATCATGAGGATTGTTGTAATAGACTTTCTTTGGCCCCTCTCCAACTCCATCTGTCAACCGGACAACGCCTTGGGGTTTCAATGAGTTCAGTTGAATGTTCAAGGCATACACATAACACTAGGAAACGACTTCATTGAAGATCTTTATGATTAAAGTGTTACATTATATCAATTGTAACATTTCATTTGTGAGTGTTAATTATAATAGTTACTTTATAATTTCATGATGTAACACAGTGAAACATTTAAAGAATGCAACACCATATCGGAAAGTTCAGGATGTTTAACACGTGAAAATGATAAAGTAATGTATTAAATTAATTATATATACATCTCAAATTGAATACGGGGTGTTTATTTGTTATTTTTGTATGGTTTATGTGATATATATTTCATCCCTAATCAAATGCGGCTGCAACTTAGATTTATTTTGTGATGCTTTTACAGGTGAAAATTCACAAATACTGAGACATGCGTCTGGTGATAAAGGGGCATTGTTTTGAATTATCTAACAAGAAATTTCAGCTCAGTTCAGAGGAACTCAAAGCTGTTCCTCCGCAGTTTGTATTATTTAAGCCAACGAATGAAGGAATGTTTGTTTAATTCATACCTATATATATATATATATATATTTATATATATATATATAAAATTGAAGTGTTGTTTGTAATTTCAAATTAGCAGTTTGTTACTAAATGCATTTAAAGTATTTACGGTACTTATATCAAAAAATCAATTTTTAAAATTTTTGTCTGTCTGTCTGTTGTTTGTTCCGGCTAATCTCGAAACGTCTGGTGCGATTTTAAAATTCTTTCACTAACGGAAAGCTACATTAACGAGGAGTAACATAGGCTATATTTTATTCCCGTATTCTTACGGGAACGGAAACTATACAGGTGAACGTGTAACTGAATGCCAAGATGAACGCCAAATTCAACGCCAAGCTGAGCTAATGAAGTCGTTGTTTTGGTTACTGGCGACCGATGCTCTTCATGAGACATAACACTGTTACGCGCACATGATAATACGCTGACACGTGCCATATATTTTTTTTTTTATGATAGTTTTATCTCGCTGTTCAGTTAAGTAGAGCATCGGCTGTTTCGGATGCACTTTTAAAAATAATAAATCATGGCTTCATAAGCAAAAAGCAATGCAAGAAACAAAAAATTGATAAGTTTTACGGTTAGTTGTAATCCTTTCTTTTTTTTTTATTTACATTTTTTAGTCACATTTAAACAATAGTTATTATAATCCCAATCTATATAAATAAATAAAATTGAAGTGTCTGTTTATAATTTCAAATTAGCAGTTTGTTACTAAATGCATTTAAAGGTATATACGGTACTTATATCAAAAAATCAATTTTTAAAATTTTTGTCTGTCTGTCAGGGGGTTACTGGGGCGTACTGACAAAAAAATTCCTTCTTTAATGATTATAATAATGAAATTTGGTTCACATTTTTCTTTTTTTGAATTGAAATCCGCCAAGAACGGTTATTTTGGAAAACGATTCTCAACAGGATTACGGGGGTATTGATAGTAAAAATTTCGTTTTTTCCCCGTTAGATTTGGCTTGCATGTTTATTTTACAGAGTAGAGATCCACCAAAAATTGGTTTTGCGGGAATCCACCTCATTGTAGTGTTACGAAAATGCAAACATCATTCTATACTTCAATTTCAGAGATTTTTAGAAAATACAAATAAGACGAGTTCTGCCCTTTTTTTTTTTTATCAAGAGGCGACAGTTACAGGTATAAGTATGTTTTCAATACAATCGAACTCTTAATGATAGGACTTAGATATTAATAGTTGATATATATAACATCATGAAATACCAGCGAAGCGGTGGGTAACGGCTAGTATATATATATATTTATATATATAAACTTTTAAGTACCACCGGCGTATATACACGTCTCGCTCAATCGGTGCATTCAATGCCCCGGACGTACATATACATCGTTCCGAAATGCGATCCTCTTCTTCATGCTGCTATCAGTAAAACTGTACCGAAGGATTTAAAATGCAATTAAATGACATTGACAGTGTTTACGAAAGATTTACTTAGTTTAGAGAAAAATTTGTTTATTACTGTCTTTTCTTTTCCCCCTGATACACTGCATACACGGGCCTATGTGAAAAAATGGTGGCACTGGGGAACGAATCGCTTAATTTTTTTTATCGGTGGTTAAGGGGCTAAAGCAACACAAGTGTATTGGCAACTGACCTCAAAATTTTGAATTGGGGTTCAATAAGCGAGGACGACACCTGAGTTGTTAACCACTCTCCTAACTTCTAAACCTCGCCAACTGAGAACTTTGACTCATGGCAAATTTAGCGTGCATGAGTCTTTCAACACGGTGGAATTTCAGTGGCATTAAGACTCAAACCCATGACTCGTCAACCCCAGTCACGTGCTTATGACCATGTCAACTAGACTAAACATTTAAGATGAAACCCGTACAATAATTAAGCTTAAATTAAATATAAATAGCCACATAATACACCAAGCACAAACATTCTCTGAGAACATATGTGAATTTTGTCTTTATTTTTCTTATTTTCTTATTTAAATATGAATTGTTCCTGAAATATTTCTGAAAAATAAAATAGTTTCTTTTTGTTAAAATCTATAATGCTTTCCACTTTTTTGGTTGTAAAATTGTAATTCATTTAAAAAATTTTTTTTTAAATTATTTAATGTGATTCGTTTAATAGAAATAGTTTTAAGAAGTTGCCAGATGAACGAAATATAAATTTACTTTGAGAGTTTGAATTAATTTTAATTCAAGCTCTTGCCGGATACTTAATATTACCGCGAATACCAGAGCCACGCTAATAGTCAATGGATCTTTTACATGCCATATAATCATATGACATGCGTGCGTATAATTTTCGCATATAGAAAATTTATCGACTCCAGCCAGGATCGCACCCGCACCCTTGGGTTTACGAACCGTCATTCTACTTCTAAGCTCGGGATGGGCATTACGTCGATCGCGATCGACTGGTGACCCACCAAGACATTTTGGGATGACTGCCTAAAAATGTAACAAGTTAGTAATTTTACGGAAAATTCAAGATTGGCTGACAGTAGGTAGACTAAGCCTTCTACTGACAAAAACAGCAAAAACTAACTTTAGATAAAAATGTTTTATTCTTTTATTAAATTTTGAACTGGTTCATAATAAATGTATGATTTGATATAATTATATTTGGGACTATATCATGAAGTTTATATCTTTCATTTTGCTTTAAACACGGTTTAAAAAGTGTTGTTTTTTGTTTGAGCTCTGTAGGTATATATATATATATATATATATATATATATATAAGTACACATATTCCGTACTTATTAGTAAGTTATAATAATAGCTTTTTCCTTACCTCACCACACCTACGACATTAAGTAGTAGCGTACACAAGAATTTTTAAAGGGAAGGGAGTCGAGGGTTGAAAGTGTATCATTCTCAGATCATACGCAGCCAAACATATGTTTTTTTAAATTTTGTCGATTGTCGGGAACAAAAAACAGAAAAAAATAAATTACTGAATAAATAATTAACATTAATAAATAAAAAAAAGTCTAATTTCAAATATTTAATATTATTTTACATACTATATACATGGGTGTGTAAGGGGTTCTGAAAAAAAATGAAGGGTTATGAGAGAGGGTCCGGACCCGTGTGTGCCACTGACCCTCCCCGCCCTTGTGTGTGCCACTGACACTAGGTGGACCACTACTCCTAGAAAATATTAGAAGTAGCTCGTCCCCTGGAAAATCTGCCCACCCTGCTCTAAGCCATCTAGCTGATACATTGGAAAACAAGGAAAAGAACCTCATGTTTTCATACATAAATTTTCATTTTTATTTAAAAATATTTATTTAATAAAAACTTTATCAAAATCACTTTAATTTATTGAAAGTTTAGCTACCGTGAGACGAAAAAACCTTTGATTGAAACAAAAGAAAATACAATTTTATGGAAGTAAAAATTGCGAGAATATCAATGACAAAAACCATAGAAAATGAAAAAAAAATTTTGGGACATAAGAAAATAATGCCATTTTTTATTCCTACAAACTAAAAAACGTTATCAATAAATATTTAAAATAGAACTTGATCTTTTCATGTAAAAAATACATTGATGTTTAAGGAAAGGAAAAAGTAAGGGGAAAAAATAACAAGCTGCTAATGTGAAAAAACTTAAACTTGATTAAAGAAAAACATTCATGATATTGCTATTAACCTTCAAACCACGGCACATTTTAGGCAAAAGGCAACCAACAACCCCCCTCCCCCCTAAAAAAAGTTCAACTTTTTCTGATTCTCTTTTCGAATTTTGAACACATGCCAGCCTAAATTTCGGAGAAGAACGTTAAAATGATGAAAAATCACGAATATAAAAATTGATTTTCCACGAGTTTGCTGATTTGGGGTTTGGCGACTTCTGAATACTAAATAGCCCAGCGCGCTCTTCGCAAATTTCCCATGACGACGTCTATTTATAAGTTCGTCCATCATTTTGCGCGGTTCGTTCTTTTTTTTTTTGCATTTTTTGGCGACCAAATTACCAAGCTGCTCGCTGTTTCAGAAGACTGACTAAAAATTTAGACAACATGTCACGATACTTTAGGGCGAGGTACCATTTTTTTAGCATATTTCACAGTCAAGTCATGTGATTTTTGGAATTTAAAACAAACAAGAATATTAACTACAGTAAGGAAACTATTTTCTTAAATGCCTTAAGTTTTTGAATTAAAATCCAAACTGTAACAGAACTATTAAAGTCGAATTTAAAAACCGATCAAATCAAGGGTAATATTACTTTTTCGTAACACAGAAAATAAAGTATAATTACTGTTTTATTTATTTTCCTCATCATCTTGCAATGTGTTTGTTTTTGTTTGAAAATTTCATTCTACTTGTATCTGGTGTTTTAAGTCAGCATCTAGAACTTTTGTAAAAATAAAAGCAATTTATTCAGCGAGCAGTCGACTCATCTTTCGCCGAGAATAAAACGAACACCAAGTGATGACCCGATTGGATTTCAAACATATTAATTGGGTTGTATACTTATTTCCAGAACTGCTTAGTATTTTTTTAGTTTTGTTTTTGATTTGAAAGTCAAGCACGCGGATGCGTGCATGTGAAGACTAGAAAATTTAATGAGCTGGAATCGGAATTGTTATAAATATCATTTCAGAGAAATAAACAGGTTCTTAATTCAAGCCTAAACTATGTTAGGGAAAATAAAAGTTAAATGCTAAATAAGAGATTGTATTTTAGATCTAATTTAATTATCCTTACATTGTCATACACATGGCGCTGTAATTACAGGTAGCTTCGGTTCATAGTCTTCCTTTAAAAAACAAAGATATTCCTTTTAGAGAATGATTACATATTATTTTCATATACATGAAATAACATTTTGGTACGTTCTTGAATTTTTGCTTACTTATTGAGTGTACTTTTTCGGAATTTGAACAATTTATACAGCAGTCATTCTTTTTAGTTTAATTGTTTAATAGATTGATAACTGATTACATGTGCAATAGTTTTTTTTTCAGTCTTGGTTCATTTTCTACAATTTCTCATGCACTATTTATGTATAAATATTTTGCTGAAGGGAAGTTTGGGATCCCAAACTTCAGGCTTAACCATACTTCGCCACCCTAAGTCATTGTCAGCTTTAGAAAACATGACAGTTTTTCATTTAAGTCAATATATATATACATAATCACACAAATGAAGATGGCACGATAGTAATAGTTTGCTTCTGTTCAAAGTCTTCCATCACACACACACACACACACGCACGCACGCACGCACGCACGCACCACACACACACACACGTGCAAAGATATTCCTTTTGACTGATTCTGTATCAGTATTCACATACATGAAAAATATTTTGATGTGTTCAGTTCTTGAACTTATAATTGCTTACTCAGTGCATTTCCCCTCAATTTTGATCAGTTATACAACAGTCATTCGTTTTAGTTTTATGGTTTGACAAATTAATGTATTAGTACACGTGCAATAGTTAGGCTTAAATCTTTTACCACTCTTGGTTTATTTTTTACAATTTCCGTGCAATATTTTGCATAAGATTTCTGCGGAATGCGAAGGTTTGGTTCTCATACTGCAAGTTTAATCCTACTTCACCGTCCTAAGGCAATATCAGCTTTAGAAAAAAATAAGAATTTTTCTTTGTGTTCAGTGGACTTTATATATAGGTTTGATTTTCTTCGGTTTCAGTTACAAAAATTTTCCTTTGATTTGATATGTAAGATAATTATTATATTTATATTATATGTATGAGGTTTTGAAAGCTGTTTACTTCAGTAGGTTATAATTTCCTTTTGTTATTTAGCATAAATTAATAACAGAGTATATATATATATGTTCATGGGGTGTATATATGTAAGAATATATACGTATTCATAATTAAGTACTCTAGATAGGAGATACCAAAAATTTAAAAATAGATATTAAACATGGAAGCTACAATATCATAAAACACAGTATAGACTGAGGACTGCTTTAAGGGATCAAGACAAGTTTTGTGTGTGCGTAGTTAGCCAAACTTTTCTCTTTTGTTTATAGTACTGAGCAAATTTTTGAAGATCATAGTGAACAATAATGAAAAAAAAAAAGATTATGTATCGAGGGAAAAAACTTCAGATTTAATTGTTCATTGCTTGAATCAAAGAAAAATAAACCAGTTATGACATAGTTCAATATATATTAGTTTCTACATTCGAAAGCATTATATTTCATCATTGTGATTAGTTAATTGAGCAGAAGAAAGCAGAAATATAGTCAAAATACTTTTTTTTTCAATATGATTAAATTTTATAACAAACATTTTTTTTGAAAATATTCCAGATAAATTTCTGTTACCTAGCATCCATTAAAAATTCTTCGTGAATCTAAATTGGAATTAAATGATGCATAACATTAAGAAAATAAATGAAATATAAAATAAAGAATATTATCAGAATGGCAAAGAAACCGCCGACTCTGAAATAATAATTTCGTATGGAAAATAACGTAATCCCTTACATAGAATTTTAATAAACATTTCCAAAGATGCCAGTATAATTTCTAAAGCGGTCAAATTTAAATAAGTACCAAATAATTCCTTTTAAATGAAATGAAAAGAAAAAGCAAAATAATTCCGTATTATGAAATTTCGGACTATTAAAATATTTGCTCATTGTATTTTTTTTAGATTCATTTATTTAAAAAAAACACACATTGAAAAAACTGCTTCATAGATATCGTTTAAAAATGAAAAAGAAATAGAAAGAAATTTTTCATCTCGCATACGATGAAAAAAGATACGAAGATGAATTTTCCTTCACTATGTGTTTCAGTAACGTCTAATGATTCTTAAACCTCTTATCTTAAGCTTTCAGGTCAGGAAAAAGGATTTTTTTTTGAAAAAAAAATCCTTATTCGTCTCGCTTCATTAGCTTGGAGACGTTTTAGGGGCAAAAAAGCATTCATTTCCCCCTAGAATCATAAGTATCTAAAAACGCACATATTCGCTTTCCTCCACTTGCTTTTGTATGTAATGACTCATCTTTTGTACATTAGTCGTCGCTAAGAAAAACGTTGATACTAATTATTTTTCGAGAACATGCTTTTTTATTCTCTTCCAGAGCAAAGATTTGATAGAAAAATACAAGATGGTTTTGTGAAGTTTTATAAAATAATTTTTGAATGACGATAACTCAAATTTAAGTAGTGTTTAATTATATTCGTTTATAGTTTAAAGAAACATTTTTACTATTATCGTGTTCTTGCGTTCAGTTTTTGATGATTCATTACATTTGTATCGATTTGTTTTGCCTGGTTCAATATTAAATAGACATTATAAGGGAAGTTTAACGGGGATACAGAGTTCGTCGATTTCGATAGCTATCATTTGATTCCAAGATTATTAGCTACGAATTACATAACTTTAAGCCAAGCCAAGTAAACAAGGACGTCATATAATGTGTATATATAGTACGTTTGTGACAGGTACTATCCGTGGTCCTTCTATTAAATCTTTTGGGGCAGTGCCCCTCAAACTTTCAATATTTGTGACCCAATATTCAATCATAATTTTCATCGCGCCCTCCCTCCTTACAATAACAATGTACTGAATTCAATAGTAATATACTTTGATGCTAAGACTACAATACTATTTAACCTCTTAAGTACCACCGGCATAGCCCCTGTCTATCAGCCAAAGCGTCAATTGCCGTGGTCGTATATTTACTTCTTTCCGAAGTACGATCTTTTTTAGCACTGCTATCCATAAATTTATTCCGAAAGCTTTTTGACTGTAGTTAAAATCAATTGGAACTAATTCGAACGGAAATTGTTTTTCGTCTATTTTTATATCAAGATTATCAACTTTATACAGAATTTTTTTTATATGTTTTGTGCTTACAGATATTTTTTATTATTACCTTAGAATTTTTTTTTTAAATGTCTGTCAAATCATATGCATTTCACCTTAAAATATGTAATTTTTTTTCAAATTATTGTTGTCGATGTAATTTAAAAAGTATTAGTTGTTTTTAGCCATAGTTGCATTTTGAAAATTCTATAATTAAAAAGAGCTTTTAATATTGGGAATATTTACAAAAAGGTAATTCCAATTTTAGCAACATGAAATACGTTGTAATATCTTTTAACATTTCAGGCTTTAAAAAAATCGAAAATAAATTATTTTCTTGTACTTTATTTTTTCAATCCAACTCAATTTCAGATATCAGATGAAATGTATGCTCCGAGCAAATATTTGTACAACATGCAATTTAAGAAGTAAATATTAGAGAAAGAAAATTATTTTATTTAGGTAAACAAGTTTCCGCTAGTAAAACGTTTAAAACATGCAGTTTAAATTCTTAATCAAACGTAAGCAAACAAAAAATAGAGAATATCTTTATTATTTTCCTCATAAATGGATATTCTTATGAACATTAAAGCCTTCTTTAAATACTAAAGCTTATCTTAATCAAATGAATAGCTTAAAACTTCGGGATAGTTGATTGAAACATAAAATAAAACCATAGAAAATTAATTTTTAATGATTTCACTCACGTTCACTTTTATTGTGTTCATTTAATGACCAAAAAACATAAATTATTATTTTTCGTATACAGGAAGACCCAGATAAAAGTGTTCAGAAGTCATATTGTGTGTGATATTTGCATCCAAAGCTCGAGATTGGTCATGTGATGTCCAGCGGCCATTTTCTGCGTGTCACTGTTGCATTGTCAATTATTAATGGTGGCTGTGAATAGGGTTCTCTGTAATGCATTTTCAATCGAAAAGAGAGTATTTATTCTCGAAACTTATTTTGAAATTAAATCTTTTAAAATTTTAAAGGGAAGATTCACGAGATAAAAAAAATCGTTAATGTGGTCAACGGACTATCTCATTGAATGTTTTTTAGGTGAAGCTCGGTGGCTTATTGATAGAGTGACCGTTTCGTAAGTCCAAGTTTTCGGGTTTGATCTCGGCTGAAGTCGGTAGATTTTCTGGATGCTAAAGTCGTAGGCATGCATGTGATATGCTTATGTCGCATGTAAAAGAGATTCCTTCAGTATCAATTGGGCTCTGGTACTCTCGGCAGATTAAATCACGGTAATATTTAGCATCCGACGAGAGGTTAAAATAAAATTAATTAAAGCGTCCAGATTTGGTGTCGAGAACCGCCACTACATGGTGCCACTATGACTTAAATTGTGAGTTTTCCCGTGTCTCCCATGGCTCAGTTGCCATTATACAGCCTATTGGGGGGGAGGGGGTGAATAGGCGTTTGGTGAGCAATTTCAGCCCAAATGGATTGTAGATCTTATTGTTTTTAATAACACCGTAAATTCTGAAGTGTATGTAACAGAAATGTTGCAAATTTTCGTGGCGCAGCTGACAAAAGAAGAACGAGAGTATGCACTTTTCCAACAATATGGTGGAACGGCACATACTTCACGGTTTTCAGTGTCATACGTCCATGAGAGTTTTGGAAAAGAACGTACAGTTTCTGCAGGTTTATGGCCTCCCAGATCACTCCATCTGTCGGCTCGAGATTTTTATATAGGAGGTAATTAAAGCGTAAAGTGCACCGTAACAACCCGCAAACAATTCAAGAGTTAAAAACGAACATTCGCATTACAATCACGGAAATTACACCAAATGAACCGGAAGAAGTTTTCGAAAACATGTTGAGAATTGCTAATTTGTGCATCGAAGTTCATAATGAACATTTTCAACACTTCCTGTGAATTACTGAATGCTCAGTATGTTGTTATTCATAATATTATATATTTACTATTTTTAATTAAAAATTACAATACATACATGTAGGGTTGGATATGTGCTCTGTCACATCCCCCTGCCTTTGTTACGTCAAGTGGAGCAATCCACACTGTCATCACACCCCGCCAATAGTGCCTATAAAGCCCTGCACGGGAAATCACTTGGACGCCAAGAGACGTTAAACACTAGATGTAGGAGAAAGATATTCTCCTTTGGTGTTTAATGTATCATTAACTAGTTCATCATTCATTGAAAATGGCGATTGCTTGGCGAAGAAGGGGACAAAAATCTTACAAACCTCTAACAATACAGTTTCTTCTTATAGTGCCAAAAGAATTATAAAGAAATACTACAGAGAGCACTTCTGGTCTAAATTCAACCAAAAGAATAAACAAACAGTGTGGTTTAGCAAACTCCTTCATATTTCAAAATGGCCGCGAGATAGAGCTGTGGCCGATTTTCGAATCGCCACTGTCCACGACTGCTTATCCAAGCATCTGAACATGATAGGCATTGCCCAGAGTCCACTTTGTAAACTGTGCTACTCCAATGAAGAAATGGACGGCATTCATTTGGCACGCTTCCGTGCACTCAGCTCTGGATCCATGTGGAGCAGATATTGGGAGCCCAGACACAAAATGTGTGATTTATAGACTATACTGTGAACTTGTGTTTCTTTTCTTATTTTTTCTTTCATTATTATTTGTGTTGTCCTTTGTTTGTTTTTTGTCAATATTCTCTGTTTCTCATTTTGTTTGCAGTTGTCTTGTAATCCGCCATTGGAAATAAAAAAAAAGTTCATCATTCATTGTTTAATAAATCCTTTATATAATCCTAAGGTTGTAGTCATTTTCCTCTGTACATAATTTCTTTTCTTTTAGTATTTGTTCTAGTGTATTCAAACCGGAAAACTTGTATCTTTACCAGCCTGTCTAAATCTGCAAGGTGTATATTACTTTTTAAAAAAAAGAAAAAAAAAGAACCTGTTTTTTGAAGGCTGCCGGACATAACTTGATTGAAATACTCGTTTGTCAAAAATCAAAACAAACTCTATTTTTACTTTTTGTATTTCCTTGGAAACACAACCAATCAATAAGTAGCACTCCTATTTATCTGATTTAACTTGTGCTTCCACCATTGATATATATCGTGCTTGAGCAAAGTATTGTTTTTCAATATTGGCAACATGAGACCATTTTTGAAAAATAAAAGACATTTATTTCGCTTGTGAGAGTAACGAGAATCATTTTGTTCTTTATTACGTCATTACTTTCCTGATGTTGGATAAATATTACAACTATTGTTTATTTTTTCTTCTCTGTTTCCAATATCTTCAGATATCAAACACAAGAGATGCTTCATTATAATGTTTGCTGTGAAAACGATCTTTCTTTTGTTTTATTTCTTCGTTGGAGAAACTCGTTTATTTGGCGCATTGTTTCAATAGATAGAAGTCCAATTTTGGAAAAGAAAGAAAATGCACTATGCTTACGTACCGATTGTTCTATCTGTTAAGGTTTAAAATCACACACTTTCGAATGTATATTACGTGTTGAAATAATAGGGGAAATTATGCATAATTCCTGAAGATTTTGACAAATTTGACATCTACGGCCTTTAAATTTTAAGGATTCAAAATTTTTAGAGACAATAGTATGATTCAGCTTATTCAAATTTTATTTGAGGTAAAAAAATTACAAAAACCCCCTATTTTTGCATACCCGGCTGGGTGGCATGGTTGGTTTGTCGCTGCCTTCTGCACCTAAGGTTGCGGGTTCAACCCCGGCCCAAGTTGTTGGATTTTCATGATGCAGAAAATCGACAGCGGCCATGTCGTATGATTGTAGGGCATGTAAACCATCTCTAGTCTGTTTGGTTTGGGTGATCTCGGCAAAATTAAATCCTAGTACAGTTTCGTATCGTAAGAGCTCAGGTGCATTCTTCTCGAGAGGAAGCTGAGCGTCAAAATTACTTGTGGCGATTGGTATCCACCTATAAGATGCCCCACTAAAATAAGATGGTCAAGTGATTACAGACCAAAAGATTACCGAAATTCAGGGGATGAGTGTGTTCTCACTCCCATTAGAGGTCAGACAGTTTATCAACACAACAACATTGAAGTATTAAAAAGACTTCGTGAAAAAATAAGGAAAACAAAGGAGAGAATTCGAGAATGATGGATCGCTGTTGCCCCAAGACAATGCATCCGCTCACATGTCCCTATCTGTCAAGCAGTTTCTGACCAGCAAATACATGACTATGATGGAGCATCCTCCTTATTCACCTGATTTAGCCCCATGAGAATTTTTTTTTATTTCCTACACTTATATCTTGCTGAAAGGGAACCCATTTTACCTGAGTTGAAAAGATTCAGGCAAAAACGGAAAATCTCCTAAAGGGACATCCAAAAATCTCGTTCCAGAACTGTTACCAACAGTGGTAGCACCGTATGTAGAAGTGTGTTAATGCTGAAAGAGACTACTTTGAAGGTGATACTGTCAAGGAGAACTGATTCTTTAAGTACAATGATTTACTGGGCCAGTTTAGTTTTTATTTGTGTTATACGTCGTATATCTTGTTGTTCTGATTTTACCATATAAAGCTCACTGTCCAAACTACAGTGTTTTTACAATGTGATAAAAAACAATTTTTTTTCTAAAAAAAAGATTAGAGCAGTTTTATTAACAAAATGTTGTATCACATGCAGGAATACAATTTCTTTGTGAAAATATATTCACTTTGTGGGTTATATTTGAGAGCCATTATATTTTACAATTTTTTTCTATGAAATGTATTATATGCTGAAACATTTTGGTAAAAAATGAGCATTACGTATGCAATTTCACTGAAGTTTCTTTTTTATTGTTACATAAAGAATAGATTCGCAGTGATCCATCACACAATGTTGGGATGATATACAATAAATCATTGCCGGTCGCACTGTGTGGAATCTGTGAAAGGATAAATATTTTTTTAAAAATTATCTTCACGCTCTGGTGATTTAATAAATTTTCTTGTAGAAAATGCCAAGTTTACAGATCCGTTACAAATTACACACATTTTATTGAAAATTTCTTTAGTTTAATTGAAGGTCAACCAGGACTCGGTCCTGTTTAAAGCAGAATTTCTATGATTTTCTTAGGTCAACATATTTCTATTGAGTCAGTGGAAGAGCAATAATGCCAAACGCTGAGGATTTAAATAATTCAAAAAATTCTCATCTTTTTTTTGCAGTACAGTTTCTTACTCTTTTTTTCCATCTTTACTGGCATTGTTTTCAAATAAAACCTTTCACAACATTTTGTATATTTTTATCTCTCAAATAATATTCTCTTCCAAATAAACCTCTTCACGATTATCGTACATAGGAATGACACGAGATCTTCTAATGAGAGACCTATAAATTTTGAACAACAGTCAACATACGGAGAATGGCACCTGACCACCACTTATAACCTCCACATCCACGCCAATGGTAGAACACCGTGTGTCAACAAAATTATGCGTATTAGTTCCTCCATAAGGCGTGTCTCCAGTTGTAACAAGGCTACAAGTCCATTATTTGAGGAAACACGAGCTCCGCGATCCTGATGACCCAGCTAACATGGACGCAGCAAACATTTTACAAGAGTCCTTTAGATATATTATAAGTAACTTCTCATTGCTTAGACCACAGATGATAGCAGGGACAATGTTAATCATGCGATCAAGTGAAACGTTGCGATTCACACTATTTTATTCTTATAATATTATTTTAAAATATAAGGGTACTTGCGTAAGATCGCACAATGGCAACTTTCAAAATAACCGAGCAAATTGGCGTCCCCGATTTCGTTCGTGTTGTAGGTGCTAGCTAGTATACCCGTTCTTCGCACGATTCACTATAAAAATTAAGCTTTACAGATTGAAGTATAAAGAAGTTTTTGATAATTTAATTTTAAGTAAATTGCAAATTAAACGAAAAAAAATACATTTTTGCATATCTCAGCTGAACAAAAAGAACCCCATATCTATTAAATTTTAAGTCTGTGGATCGAATAGCTGATAACAAGATTTTATTTTTTATTTTATAACGTCCCGTAACCCTTTTGAGTCGATTTTTGAAAGCACCTTCCTAAGCTAATCTCTGCTCAACAAAAGTAACACATTGTTACTAATTTTGTGTAATGAACGCTTAGAATAGAGTAAATGATTTATGTTTGGATATGCAATACGTTAATATTACTTTCTGAATTATTTTATGTTGAAATTGTAACATTCGGAAGCAACACCATTCCTTACAGTGTAATGGCGATTCAATGGAAACATAGCAAAATGCTGGCGATAGAACCAAGTTGGCATCATTTTTGAAAGACCATGTTGGCAACTTGGCGATTGATAGAGCGCAGCAGAAGTTGATTTGCTATAGCGCCACCTGGTGGAGAGCTGCAGCAAAGTGGATAACACAAAAACCTTCTCCATTAAAAAATACATATACATGCCAATTTTCATATTGATCGGTAAAATGGGGTAGGAGTGAAGCGAGGTCACATATATACAAGCATCCATTTTTATATATATAGACATATTATAAATACTAATTCCTGACAGAAAAATCAGCTGAATGTGTTTCCCAAGTAATTTAATATTAACTAATTACAAATTAATCACACTATTTTAATGCTCATTTCTTTTTTTATCCTCAGAGCAAGTGAACCCAGCAGACTTCTGAAACTTGAGAGAGCATTAGTGCCAATGAAACTCCGGGAGTTAATCTTAATTTCCTCTAAAACTCCTTCTCGGCTAGCGCATATAATTCACTCGGCGAATTCGAATTCCCAAATCATTTTAGAACTTTTAGTCTTTTGCGACCCAAATACGTGCTCCCCCCCGAGAATTCCATATCGTCCGTAGACGTGTACATAAATTAGTAATGACGTAACGGATACTTCACTCCCTCGAGCTTCAGCCGTGCGGACGTTCTCATCCAATTAGAAGACGAGGATTGGTGCACCTGAAATAGCAGTTATAAATTCGAATTCTTTTGTTTCAAAGCCCGCGCCATATTGCTCCAAGTACCGCTGATGTTTGACGTGGCGCGTTAATATATTAATTAGAACGAATCACTGAACGCTGCGTGTTGGATTTTGGCACGTGTTTCCGGTAATTCCACGTTGCCAGTTCGAAATGAAGTAATATCGCCATTAATTTAGAAAAATGGAGAAGAAAACGCGGTGGAGTTGATTACGAGACAAGCCAGATTCCGAAAATGAATATATTTGTCGAATTCGTTTCGAAAAGTATTGAAGTTTTACGAATCTGGCAATAAAGTTTTATCGCTCAAGTCGGAAAGTAGAAGAATTTTCTGAACAAGGTGACACACGTTCTAATTTCTGGAACGAGTTTAAAAAGGTTGTAATAAAATGCTAATAGAAATATGTGTGTAATTAGAATTCATTGCGGTTTGCACGTTGTAGAGAGCGAGTCCTGTGATCAAATGCATTATTGAGTAATGCGTTTGCGATGTGTCATTATTTTGGTAATTATAAGAGTGCATTTGCATAAGCTAATGACAGATGTCATTATCTCATCTCTATGACTTGTTGATTAGAAATGACGATAAGTGCTACAAGTTTCGATTTTAATCGTGGAATGTTTATAGTTTTGCCGAATCCGAATCGAAATTTTAATTAAGAATTGCTTGTTTAGAACATAATTTAAGAGTTCAAAATATTCACATACAGGTATTTATACCTTTTGTTACTAATCACTTATCTATAAATGATTGAGTGAAAGTAATCGATTAAAGATACTCATAACTTTAACTATTTAGAATAATTTATATTACTGTGACGAGAAATATAATGAATTATAAAATGTAATAATTTCAAGACTTTGGATATTTTTCATTTCAGACTTCTCAATTACAAACACACAGCTTCTAAAAAAATTTAATATTATTCTTTGAAAAACCTATGGACTTATACCGGTGTGTCATGAGTTTGAATCGCAATGCCACTGAAGCCCCCACCGTGTGCTGATGAATGTCCAATTTCTTGAGGCTCAGTTCTCCCGTTGACATGGTGTGAACTTTGTATCTTATTTCTTTTTCAAGGACTTTCTTGTTTCATTAGGGAGACAACATCTGTGAGTTTGCATTGTTATTCAATTCCTACTATTAGTTCACTATCCCTATATATATATATAGATATATATAATCCTTGTTTAAATTTTCAATCGTTAATAAAATAATTTCTATTCATGTCTACAAGTTCAAATACATTTTTTAAGCGTTTAGTGGATGACACTTGATGTTAATACAGTTTTTTCAAATATCAATTCATTAATTAAATTAAAAAATGAATAAATAGTAACAAACAAAAATAATAGTCCAACAGCAGATGTAGAAACGAAAATCGTTCGTTGTGTCCCTGTAGCGCATTGGACTTCTAATCGAAAGGTCGTAGGTTTGAATCTCACCTGAGATGGTTTAATTTCTGAGAATGTGATTTATTTTTTACTATTAGAATAATTAAATTTAATTAATGAATAAATATTAACAAACAAACAAAAAATATTCCAACATCCCATAAAGAATGAAAAATGGAAAATTACAAGGAAAATCGCTTTCTATTTTGTAACTTAATATTATGATTCTTTAATATGTATATACATATTTTTATTTATTGTAACTATTGAATAAAAAGTATCCAAAATAAAAATTTTCTTTATTGACCTAAGTAAAAATTGACTTAAAAATTTGTTTTTATTATCAATCTTATTCCGGCAAGCAGTAAGGGGCCAATTTTATAAATAACTTTCACAGTGTATTAAATTCTTTCCCCTATTCTAAAGAATTTAGGGGAAGGTCCCTCATTCGTGATCATTTTGTATATGCATTTCATTTAGTATTTTTGTTAATTATCTTCTCGGAGGATCAGATCTCATATCGAAGCTCTTTTGTGGAGTTCGGTTTTTTTGAGTAAAAAGGCAAGCTGGACATGGTGTGGAAGTTTAGAGAGGGCATGCAGTTCAGTTGTCTTTGTCACTTGACCAAAGTTCAAAATTACGAAGTCCACCACCAACAGCCCAAGATTCGGTTTATATTGAGAGCCAAATTAACACTCCCTCACCTTTAAAAACCTTCCACAGAATATTTTTAGGTATGAACTTTTGTTACTTTATATTGCTAAATCTAATAATTACACCAAAGTTCAGGAATGCATTTTCTTTGAACCATCTACAGAATTATACTTATGTTATAATCAAACAAAAACAAAAATTCAGAAATATGCAATTATTCAATTTCATCGTTATTCTGTGGGTTGTTTGACAAGTAAGTAGTGTTACCGTTATAATTAATCGTTTATTTTTTTTATTAGTCTCTCTCTCTCTCTCGTGAAACTCTTAATTTAAAGATAAGCACTTTCCTGTAACTGATATTCATATACACTGATGGAAATAAAAATCCCAGTTCACCAAGAAGGAGTTGTGAAAGACCAGGGGCCAGCAAACTATGGCATGCGTGCCACATTTGGCACGTGATATGATTTTAAGTGACACTCTGCACAATTCTAGAGATTTTTCAATGTTTTAGTGAATGGAAATTGATAAAATTTTGAATTGAAGCTTATTGGACTAACATCTTTAAAAAATGGAAAGCAACATTTACGAAATAACGAAAAATTCTAAATGATAAAGCTAACAATAAATTGACAATTGTTTTAAATCATTGGATGTCATCGATGGAGAGATTTAATTGTTTAAAGAAACAATTTCCTGCAATCTGTTTTTTGCTTTTAGTTCTACATAGCTATTAGACAAAAGTATTTTCTCATATGAGAAATATTTTGAGTCCATGAAGAAGTTTTTTAACAAATGAATGCTCAGAATCGTGTCAAATACAATGCCATAAATTGTATCCCTGACTATTGTGATACGAAGTAAAGAGGTGTAGGGACAAAGTTTGCAGTAAAATATTTATTTTTCATTTATCTCAGCGTTTCTCAAACTGAGGAGCACCCCCCCCCCCGGGAGGTGGGATAACCCTACATGGGGGGGGGGGCACTTGCATATCAAAAAGGTGAAAGCAAAAGATTATTTTAAAAATTACTAATTTACTGAAAGATACATTCTTACATGATAAAAAGAAAAATATACATTTACAGTGATATAATACACTTATAAATGCATCAGTACAACACAATGTATTTCATAATTAATTTAACAGAACAAAGTTAAGAGTAAGTATAATAATTACCAGTGACAATATGGGTATGTCATAAAATTACATTCAAAATTTAATATATATCTTGATAATTTGTAAGGTTTATAATTTAAGTCGTATTGTGAAACTTTAAAGTCAAAGTATAATTGAATTCAATACATTATCATTGTATGGAGGGGGACACGATGAAAATTATGATTGAAAAATGGGTCGCAAATATTGAAAGTTTGAGAAGTGCTGATTTAACTACATTGAAGAAATACTTATATTTTATGTACTTCGTTTTTTTAAATTTTTATTAATATGTTTAAAAGATACATGATATAAATAAGTTTTTTTTAAATTTCTGGCGGAGAAATAGTTGCACACAGGGACATCTTAAGGTATGGACCAACTGGGCCTGGGCCCAGGGCCTCGTTTCGTTCTTGACTCTGTCTTAAGATCATGATCTAGGTAATTTTTATGGTCAAATATTATTCCCGTACATATTTTCCAAACAGCATGAAATTTCAAACTGACTCTCAACTGGCTAAAGTGGTAAGACTGTATTATTATGTGTTGACCGTTGTCCATGTCTAGGCTTAAACCTAATATCCTGAACAATCATTCAACTCATTTATTAGAAATGCGTTCATCGTTCAAGCTGGTGTGTGCCTAGGTTTTTTAGATCGTGAGTCGTGCACACTTATTTGTTTAAAATTACCGTTTGAAGGAGTATTGAACAATGCATGTCATATGCTGTCTACTTTTAAAGATCTCAGGTTGGGTATAGGGTCCCAGGGCCTGCATACATTATTGCGAGGATCGAATTGTTTCAAATACTTCTTACAGTGTGACACCCTGGCTCATTTTGGTAGATTAGTTCGTTACACAGCAGCTACAAGGTTGCCAATCTCTGTACTAGACTATTGTATAATTAATATATAAACTTAGTTTTATCATCTTAATTCATTTGTACTCAAATATAGTTAGCCCGGCACTTCACGCGTGAAAAAAACGACCTTAACTTCACGCACAGCGTATCTCATACCCAAGGGTGTTTACATTCTGTTTTTACGGTAAAATTTGCATATAATGGTGGAAAAGGAATTACAATATGTTTATTACACTTTTCACACGTGAATTCAGTTGTTCGGTTCTTTTTATTAGGGCATTTAGTACATTGTTTATAAACTCCATTAGTCTTCATTGTGAAATAGTGCAATGATTTCACTATATCTTATTTTTTTTAAAAAAATTCGTAGAAGCATTGCTTGCTGGTTTTTACATTCTTCTGTAAATCGAAATCCAAAACACTTCAGAAATAAGCGTCTGGTTCGAGGTTTAGTTGGTGATTTCCGACTAATTAATAAAATAATTTGCGCATTTATTGTCACAACATTCAACAACTGTAAACATATTGTCATAGGATAACGATTACATTTTCCAGCCGTTGAATATGATTTGGTCAGTTTATCAAGGACGATAATTACTTCCTTAGTTAAATTATCTGGATACATTTCAGGAGAGGAATCATACCTACTATTATACTCTCCATCATTCGATTCTTCCCCATTATTCACGCAAAGAGACTTTTTTCATCTGAAAAAACTGTTGATCTATATCTATTAAATACTGTACCTATTCAATTACTTAAATTCCCATTTAATCATCATAATTACAATATTGCGCTAATGCATAAGAACGATTTTAAAGCATACCCATGCATTTGGAACTATAACGGTGATTTACACGCACGGCATGACATACCCAAGAGGCGGTATCCAAAAATATACATTTAAAATTCGCCTACAAGCTAAGGCTCATCAAAGGATATAACCTTAAAGTCAGCTACGCGAGATACTATTCATTTTCCAAAAATGTTTAGATGGAGTCTTGAAAAAAGTTAGGCGGTGGGTATGACATATCCTGCGCTTGAAGGGCCGGGTTAAAGTAATCTTAATATAAATTAATTCCTCATGTGCAATAACTGTAACATTTGTTGAGTGTTCTAGGGTTTTGTAATAAACTAAGAAATTGGAAATCAGAGAATCACAGTTAAATTTGCTTCCAAATCGGTTTCTTTCGGATATTTTTTCTAAATTTCTCTTTCTACTAAGCAGCTCGTAGCTATTTAAAAGAATAGCCGCATTAACCAGATTAATGAGCTCGTACTAATGGTAGGTCAGGTAACTACTAACCTTATTCAACTATTCTAAAAACTATTTTTGTGAGGGGGAGCGGAAGTGGGATATTTCTTAACTATCTAGTACTTTAGCTCCGAAAAATTTCCCTTTCTGCTTCCCCCCCCCCCCAATGCTTGCAGCTGAATAGAAGAAAGAAAAGATTTGGGAAGTTAAAAGAACTTCGAGAAAGAAGATAAAGAGTAAATGAAATTAAGTCTCTTCACCTTTTTAAGTGTTGTAAAAAACATGGCAAAATTTACCAAAGAAGTTTATGAAACAACTTATAGCACCAAAGAGAGTAGAACATAGACGCAGAATTTTTCAGTGGGAGAAACACATTTATTTAATTTGGCATCAAAGCAATTAATTCCTTGTTAGCACTCCATGATTGATGGTATCATGTTAACGGAAAACTTTCTCCGATTCGAAATTAATAGAAAAGCTTTCGATTTATATAATAACGTGAGTTACTTTTAAAGATTCGCATGGAGGATCCAAGCTCTGTGTGTGTGTGTGTGTGTGTGTGAATGCTTATTAAGTCTCGCTCTGAAGCAACATGAGGGTTCTTGGTGACAAACATTATAATTTTGAACCATATCATGAGTTGAGGACGACATCTAAGCTCGTCCACGTTCCTTGTTTCTATGTTATTAAAATCTTCGAAACTAGAAAAATAAGTGGTCAGGACTGGAAGGAACCGAAAGAATTAGTGGTTAAGATCTAATTCTAGCTTACGGTTAAATCTTACCTGCTTAAACCCAGATATTTCATTTCCCATTCAAGTTAAATATAACATTTCCCAACTAACCATGGTCCGTATACCTCTCATTTAGATCATTTAAAAAAAAACTGAAATACTCTTTGCAGTTTTTAGCACGGACTGACGATATACATTTGCTAATGTTCTCTAAATTAAAAAAAAATCTTTTAGTTTTGTCATATGAAAATGTTAAAAAAATTCTGGTTCCACTGTATATGTCATCAAATTAATCCCATTCATTCAAATTGAAATCATTCATTTAGATTACTTTGCAGTCTGGGATCAAATCCCTTAGATGAAACTGAATCACTTTTTGCTGTACTGAAACTAAATTTATCAATGAATGGGAGGCATAAAAATGAATCTATTTCCTTCAGGTATTGGGTCGCATTTATGTAAAATAGAAGAAAGGGAAAAGGCATTAATAGGAAGTAGTGGTGTGTCATTCAGATAAATGCATATTCTAAGTTTGTTTTCTCTGACTTTTTTAGATTTGTATTTATCTACCTTTAATTTTGTACTAATTAATTTTTTACATATGCCTTGGGGGTATTCCTTGTACATACCATCTTTGCAGGCAAATTATAATATATATATATTTATTGCTTATTATATTCTTATATTATATAAGCAATTATAATATAAGATTTATTTATATTATAATTGCTTGTAATATAAATAAATTATTTTCTTTCTCATTACCTGTATCACGTAAGTGCTTCGTATATTTTGGATTCAAATGTATTGTGAAACCCAATAGTTCTAGGATTAAAAAATTGAATACTTGTCTGCATTTGAAAATGTATTCAAAAACTTGTCTCCAAGTTTTATTTATTTCAACATGAGTTCATTTTCCTTATATCCAAAAAAATAAGATGTTTGACATCAATGAAGGCTGAGTGTGGAGGGTTGTTTTCGGGGAATCATTCTGCCACTCTAAGCTCTATTGGTTGAACTCGGAGCCAACGAGAAATCCACTTATTGCTTCAAAATGCAACGTTAATGAAAATAATTAACTAATCAATATTTCCCCATTTCTTCTGGATATGAAATATAGTACATGCGTTAGCCTAGTGGTTGTGGTTGAGAACTCATGGCGAATGTGTTGCGGGCTCAAGTTCTTGTGCCATTTAAGTGCAACGCCGCCTATTTCTGCAAGTCGCAAACAGCAAAGGACAGGAATAAAAGCCCTAAACGACTGACCCCGAAAAGGGATTCCTTTCGTCTCAATCGTCTTAGGCATGCATAACGTAACTGCGGACCGGTTGGTTGGTGAATCAAATAAACACCCATGCTAAGGTCAACAGATTGTCAACTAAAAAGTACCCCCATGGAGAAGGGTTGATGTACGGGATATCTTTTGAGCACGAAGTCCTCCCTTTGGTGTGGTGTTGTGGTTCAAAAGATGGGGGGGGGGTGTCATTTCAGGTGTCGTTCTGACCATGATTCACAATTACGAGGTTTGTTGCCAATATCCCTTGTGTTGTTTTATAAAGCGACGTTTCTAAATATTTGCCCACCCGTTCGATCCATTGATATCAATAAATCTATCACAAGAAACTATGGTTTCCCATTAATCCTGCATAAACTACTATTTTCATTATATAAATAGAATGAAAAGTTAAAGGGCTAAACAAATAGTTTCTCTAACTAAATTTTCATTAAATACTTAGCATTGGGACGAATACAAACTCATGGATTAAACCAGTTCTTCTCAAACTTTCAGTATTTGCGACGCAATATACAGCCATTATTTTCTTCGCACCTCCCCCATACAAATAACATTGTATTGAATTCAATACTATACACTGACATTAAAGCTGCAACAAGACTTTTTCTTAAGTGTCACTGGTGTATAAAAATGTCTCGCTCAGCCAAAGCATTAACTGCCTCTGACGTATATATACGCCTTTCCGAAGTACGATCTTTTCTGTGCATTGCTACCCATAAAATGATTCCGAAGGCTTTGGAATGTAATAAAATGCTCTTGACAGTGTGTGTCTGCGACTTATTTATTTATTTCAGAGGGTTTCCTTTTTTATTCCTTTCCCTCTTCCCAACATACGCTTGCCTAAGGGGAAAACGGCTGCACTGGGGAGCGAATCACGTAACTTTTAATCGTCAGTTAAGGAATTAATTATAAGCCGTAAAAATGATAAAGATAAGTCTTAGTTTTTGTACATAGTTTTATACATGACAAGCTCATGGGGGGGGACTAGTAATTATTAACTTTTTCTTAACTTAATATTGTTAAATTAATTATAAAATTCATTGTACAGTACTGATACATTTATAAGTGTATTATCATATATCAGTGCAAATGTTATTTTTTATTATGTCAGAATGTATTTTGTTTTTGTACTTTCAGTAAATTAATAATATTTTAAAACAATCTTTTGCTTTCCATTTTTTAATATGTGCACGACCCCTTATGGGGGGCGTCCGACAATTTGAGAAACACTGGGTTAAACTAACCTAATTTCAAATTCTTCCAAGTTTAAATTTCTATACATATCTTCTAACTTTCTAGAATATAGAATAAAATCCAAGTTCGTGATATTTCGGGTACCCAGCTCCAGAGACAAGTGACGTCAAAACAGATAACAGGATGAAATTAAATCCGAATCCACGCAAATATGACATCAACCAATTACATTTAATTGGTTAAATCTTGGTAATTCCTCAATTTCTTAACAATTGCTACATAACGCAGCGATGCTTCAAGGAAGATAAAATTATCAACAATCAATAGGCTTCCCTATTATGTACACAAATCCTAGCACTCTCTTACATGCCGGAGTGATTGTGCGATTCAGTAATTGATTTGATAGAACAGTGTTTCATCCTTCTATTTCAGGGAAACCATGAATATGAATTCCCGTTTTCGATTTCGGGTTGTTTGTTTATTCAACACTGAACATAAACTGCGGGGAAGCAGAATGGAATATTTGAGAATTCGAAATTTGATATCTTTGTTGGATTTTTCTCTGTTCTTTATCCATTGTTCAAAGGAGGAAATCGTGTTGCTAAATATGTCACGTCGTTTGCTTTCGTAAAGCGTTCGCATGTTTCAAAATTGTTACACGGTTGTGGAGTATTTTAGGCTTTAGATACTTTGTGAAACTTGATTGTTAAATGCTAATCATGGTAGAACTTTGCGAATTGTGCGCTTTCTGTTAACATTTTAAAATAAACCCTTCCAGCAAATGTAATGACGTATTCTATGCATTTGTTAATGCAGTCTAGCATTCAGGGAATTCTTGATTGAGTGTCTTACAATTTTTCCTGTGTCAATTTTGTACTGAATACATGACACATAAAACACTTTTTGTAAAATAAAAATGCTGTTTTAAATAGTTTGATTCACATTCAAAAGTATAAAATACTTTCCCTCGCCCTGTGGAAACTCTAGGGTGATTGAATGAGGAAAAGTATATTAGCGTCGCCGTATAAAGGTACACGAGGGCTACTGGGGATGAACCCAAAAATGTGGAACCATAGGCAAGTGATGAGGATGACATTTGTGCTGGCACCATCATCATTTTACGAAATAACCAATTATCCTCTTAATTTCTTTCGAGAAATAATATGAGAGAGGGTAACATACTTTGGCTAGTGTCAACCTCGAAATAGTGCGCAGTGAGAAATTAGTTCCATACAATCAAAAAACAGTGTTTCTAGGTGGTCATCTTCCAAAGTACTGACCGCATTTGATTTTTGTTTGGGTGAGTGAGTGAGTGAATATTAACGTCGCACTGATTAGCAACATGAGGGCTTTTTGGCGACAGTCCGCGTAATTTTGAACCATGGTCAAGTGACGCGGACGACATCTGAGCTGGCACCCCCTCTCCTAACTACCACACCACACTAACGGTAGGACGTTGATTTTTGTTTGGACCGCTTAACTCCGGTGATCGGATGAGAACCGTTGCTTTCAGAATGCAAGCGTATTCGGCAAGATTTTTCATGGCAGTGATTGAGTGTCATTTTTACGTCACACTGTAAAGTTATATCAGGGCTATTGACAACGGTCCAACCTTGGTGAAGTGACGAGGACAACACCTGAGCCCCGCGCTCCCCTTCTTCTAACTTCTACACTACACCGACGAGAGTGTATTTGAGCCTCGACAGATTTAATGTTAAACGGCCCCCTCTACGTAGTGGGTCATCAGCGGCCCTTGGATAGAACTCATGACATGCCATCCATTGGACAGTTACCTTCATCTAGGCTACCAAAGGCTCTTTTTATGGCAGAGAATGGTACTTAAGAAACAGCCCTTGAAAAAAAAAATATCTCAAATGTCGTGTTGATGCTGGTTGAGTATCTTCATCACAGAGTCATCCGTTTAACGTTGCGAACAATGAAATCAATGCTACTCGATTCAGTGGTCACAAGGAACGTAAATAAATAATTTTATTTTTTATAAATTTGTGTGTCTTTTTTCAATTTGTAGTATTAATTCACACTCTCCCTATATATATATTTATACATCTTATTCATTGGGGCCGTGGGTAGCCTAGTGATTAGAGCATCGGACGCCAGACCTGAAGGCCTGGGTTCGCTACCAAATATCCGCCGAGAGCTCACGGAGTACGTGCTCGTAAATCAGTCGGTCCGAATGGTGTCGCCATCTAGCGTGAGCAAAATCGTACTTTCACCTACATAGGCTCAAAGCTTCGGCTAACGACAGGCGTATCTATAGCCTGTTGCCATGATGAATTTCGTGGGCCTCGATCTGACTACGTCAGACAGGTGGCATAAGAAACAACAACATCTTGTTCAAATTTTCAATCGTTAGTAAAATACTTTTTATTCATCCACTCAAGTTCAAATACATTTTTTTTAAACATGTAGTGGATGATAATACAGTTTCTTTTCATATATTAATTCATGAATTAAATTTAATTAATTAATTATAGTTTAAAAGAGATATTTCAGTCGAGATAGAGATACAGCACAATTAGATAGAGAGATATAGATAGCACCTTTAGATGACAGCACCATTGGATAAAATCGCTTTTGTTAAATTTGTGAAAATTTATCTTAACCGGAATAATCACATGCTAGTTAGACGGTAGCATTCCCTTTACACTGGTTTTAAGACACATTCTTACTTATTATATTTAACATTTATTAAGAAATATAGTTACAAATGTAATGTGGTTAAAAAGTTTTTAATGTTAATTTAAAAAGTTAATTCTTTTGGGATTCTGTCATATGTATATGCATTTTTATATTAATTGTAATTATTTACTAAAAAGTAACTAAAGTAAAATTTTTCTTCGTTGACCAAGTAGAAATTGACTTAAAATTTATTTTAATTACTTTTTGTGAGTACATTTTACGAGTTTTTTAATTTTCCATTATTTAAGTAGTAGTAATTTCTAGGTCCCAATGCTAATCATTTGTTGCCTTTCGATAAGCAGCTGATTAAATAAAGTTATAATATAACTACTAATTTTTTTAAGAGAAATGAAAATAATTATGGAAAATTTTGGAAGAATATGATTTTCCGTTTCTAATTTTGTTCACTTAATCCGAATGTTTCAAAAAACTAAATTACTAAAGCATTATTGACAATTTCCCTACAAATTCTTTAAAAAATAAATTACAAATTTCGTACTACACGAACACATATTTTGTAAGTAATACTAATTTGTGATATACAAGACTTTAAACAATTTCTTTTTGTTCAATAATGTTTTTGATGAAACTCTATACAAATAAAAATGAATTACATCGTTCTGGTGCCTTATATTTGCTGTTTTGTACAATATTATTAACAACATAATAATATTCATCAAATCCTCACAATTAATCACGACACAACTTATCGCATCATTTCTAATAAGCAAGTCAATAAGATCAAATAATATCATTTCTCTTTAGATTCGACAATTATTCTAAAATTACGTTCTATTTCCACAAAACATTGACAGATATTAATTGAACGATAATTCTTAAACGGAGAAAAAAGAAGTTGTATTTAATGAAAAAATGTATTTTCGATTAATCACTTGACAAATCCATACATTTTTGAAACGATTTATTCCAACACTTTATTTTTATTAACTCATTTACATTCTATTTTATCTGCCAAATGCATTAAAATATTTATTATGAATAGCACATTAATCAAATGTTGAAATTCTCTTTTATTTATAACCTGTCCAGGCTAGGACAAAATAAAAAGCATTTTAATTTTTATTAGACAAAAGAGTAATTATTCCCTAGAGCAGAGGGGTCGACGGCCTTATAACAATAGTATTCAGTGTGCCACGCAATTGGAAATATTTGAAACAATTCGATTCCCATGACAATACATGAGAAGTTAGAGAATAAAGGCAAAAAATACAGATATTTAGAGTTTTATTATATATTAATTGTACATCATTTAAAGTTGTTTATTGACATAAAATTAAGCAAAAAAAATATATATATATAACTATTCCTTGAGTACAAATAAAAAATTAAAACTGTACACTTAAATATGTTTATTTTAAGAATATTTATTAAAATATAAGAAGTAAATATTAAATATGACTATGCTTCAATATAAATAAAAATGCATTATTTAAAAAATATGTAAAATAAAAACTAGGCAACGCATGAAATATAATTGCTCCCGCAGCATAAACAAAATTTTAATGTGAATTTTGTCCCTGCAAAGGTCTACTGAAAATTATAATACCAGTGGAATAATTTGTGACTTTCAATTTTTTCATATGATTCTAAATGTTCAGCTGTTGAACAATTTCTTTGCAGGCTCAAAATATATTTCATATGAAAGCAAATTCTTTGACATACATAAGTCGATTCAAAGCTGAAAGTGGATCACGTGTAATTTTTTTCAAACAATTAAATCGCTCGGGCAATGACACAGCAATTTAAAATAGCTGTCAATTATCGATAATTTTATAATGATTTAATTCAATTTTATAATTTTGCACAGTGGCAAAGTGGAAATGAGAATTACTCGCGTGCCATAGGTTGCTGACCCCGGCCCTAGAGGTTCCTTTTCAGCTCACTTCACTCAGTTATTCTCTAAAGTTTTTTTTTGTTTTGAACTTTTAAAACGAGATATAAATAGTATGATCTCAATATAGCAATATGTTTTGAGGTAAACATTGATTTCTTTTTAAACTATGATTTGGTGCTTAAAATATTACAAAATAACACTGATGTATTTTTTTTTTCTTTTTTCCCCTGAGTTCAATTAGCTCTAATTTCTTCTACGAATGTAATAATTTATTTAAAACTGATTCTCTTGGCCGCAATGAATTTATATATTTCAGCTACTGGAAATGTACAGCAAACTGAAAGAGAGAATCCTAGTAAATTTTCAAAATTAAAACAGTCAATAAAATTTATGTGGTTTTTGAAAATCAGCCTTTGAGATGAATATGGTAATTTTTTATAGCGCATTATTTTGCACATATTGAACTCTACTTTATTTCTAGAAAAAGTGGACTTTATTTATAATTAAAAAATATAATGTAGGAATGTCTTTTATAGCTTCATCATATCGCAATCAACTTAGTTTTAATGAGAACCTGTTTTTTCTAAATGCTGCAGAACAAGACTTAAACTCGAAATATATTTTACGAAGGGAAAACAAATCCCAATACTAAAATAAGTTCACACATGTTTTACAGGCGTATCCTATTTATTATACTATATTCCTAATATTTCAAAAGATTTCAAAAATATATCTTTTTTTTTTTACTTTGCAAAGACAAATAACGATGGGTCAAATTCATAATAATCATATTAAATAAGCAATCACGAGATACATATTGAAAGCAATACCAATATCAATCTCTCACATTTTTGTCTCCGCAAACTTCTTACGAAATTACAAATTTCATAATTATATTAAGAAATTGAGAGCATAAAGGACATTTCACAATTTTTTCTTACATGTATTCGCTTTTTCTTATCTATTGTGAATGCTTTAAGCAAATTTTATTTTTTTAGACTTACCAGTGCAAATATTTTTACACGTTTTTCAAAAACAAAATAATAATTTTTATAAACAGTAAAGGACGGTATCAATCAAGAGCATGGAGTAATTAGTGAAAAACACGTGGATGCACCTATCACATGACCTTCCCTTCACATGAACAATACTTTTTAACATTATAATACATAATTATTTTTAATTCCCTTCGAGGTTTCGACGCGCTGTGCATAAAAATACGAAGACGAATACAGCAAAAAAATACAGAAAAAAATGAAGTTTTATTTACATATTTTACAGGTGTTCTGCTTGTGAATCCTTTTTGCGATACAGTCATGTGATAGTCTAGTTCAGTGATACTCAACCTGTGTGACCCGTGGGATGCATGTGGCCAACCGGCCTTTTCTGAGTGGACCCGTCATGGCTTATTGCACTAAGAAATTCAGTTATTTAAGAACAATGTACTAAAAATTTAGTGGGAAAATTCTATCAATTTTGCTATCAATTTGCTTTTTTTGATAGTACAATATAAACAAGAGGCTTGAATATGGATGAAATAGAATCTCGAAACTACTCTCTACTCAGTATATATAGTAAAAGTATTAAAAAAAAATGAAAAAAAAAGAGTTTTAATACTTTGATTAATTTTGCCTGTGTTTAATGTTGCTTTGGTCTCTCTGATAGTGTTTTCTTTTAATTATCTTTATGTTGCGACCCGCGGAAAATACCTGTTATATGTATGTGGTGTGGCGGGAAAAAGGGGTGAGCACCTCTGGTCTACTTAGTTCCTGCCCTATCTCTTCAACATGGTACTATCAATGTTATTGACAATATTATTATCCTTTCATGCGGTTCTGCTACACCAAGTGGCAAAGAAGATACGGAAACTTAGGTATTTGTAAGAAAGCAGTTTTCAGTTAACACGGAAATAAGGAAAGGCTAACACGTGCTGTCAATAACGTTGATAGTACCGTGTTGAGGGGAAGGTGGCATGATCTGAACTATCTTATTAATTTATGCATCGTGACAAAGGGTTCACACATAGAGTACTTGCAAAATATTTAAAAACTTGAATTTTTTTCTTTATTCTTTTTCATGTTCTTTTTGCTTTATTCGCTCGTCTTAGATATTTTATTACAGCACTCTGAATACTTGGGGGGGGGGAGATTATAAATATTATAAATGACCCAGTATGTAATAGGATGTTTATAACACAGTTTATGCAAGACAAATTGAATTGATTTAAGCAAAATGTGAACATTGTCATTAAAATATAAGGCTTCTGCTAATATACAGGTCCAGATGGGACAAGCTGTCCAGATAAGACATTGTAACTTCCCAAAAGAATCAGCTATTCTTTCCTCATACCTAGGGTATGACATATGTGAACTGATTCGGAAAATTCGGTGATGTCGCCACACCTTTTTTTCGCCAACATGTAGACGTTTATAAGTCGCAACGTTTTATAGGAAGGGAACTTCAGGGTACATAACCAACTGTTGGCGTTTCCTCGCACATCTGGACCATAAACAACTGGAATGAAGATTCATTTCAGCCGGCAAGTACAAATATACACCCTCAGTGTGAATGTGATATAGCGATGTATGGCCTCCAGATGGTAAACAAGATACTGTTTCAGAGTGGGGATCAGACGTGCTGGCCTATTCTCCAGAAGCACCCATGGAGTAGGGCTTAAATGAGGAGAGTTGGGTACAGATCTGTTACACGCGCCAATGAGAGGTGATTGGGTGCGTGAAAGTGACCCACCCAGTGAGTCAAAACGATTGTTTCGGAAGTTGTGGGAGACTCTTGATCTCATTCCCTTCACGAAATTTATTTGCTTTTCAATTTTTATGTTGCAGGGTATCTGCCCTCCAGGACCAAGGGAGATGAACTTTGCATACTGATGAAAGACGGAGAGTGGCCTTGGCGGCGCAACGGCTGGAATACATGAACTGAAATTGAACTAAAACTTTTCTTTAGCGATAATCCGTGAATTTTGACAAATTAATAATGAACATCTACTGTTTTATAATTCAATCTAGAATAAAATGGTTTTTTTGGGCTATTAGCTGTGTAATCCCTCACGCTACAATGTTAAGAAATAATTTAACGATGTCAGAACAGGTTAGAAATATGATGTCTCCTTTCGAGCATTTTTTTTTATCCTGGAAATTGTACCTATATGCTGTACCCTAAGTAATTAGTTTTGTAAAACAAGTAAAAAAAATCTAGAAATTTAGAAATCAATTTTATTTTCTAGTTTATTTGCTTTAGGAAACCAAAAATAATCCCAATGAAAATATCTCCTGTTCAACACGCCTCCCCTCGAGACCAGCGCAATGTCCTGTGGGATTTATAGGACACTTATTCGGAGCGGAACTTGGAAAACTGAGGGTACTTACAGTTCATGTCCACTGTCACCGCCGCCAGTGCAGGCTGCGAGAAGTTGTTGTTGGAAGCCTGGCAAGTGAAGACAGCCATCAAGTCGTGACGCTTCAGTGACAGGATCTCCAATTCGTTCCGCACCACACCGTGTGGTGTCACTGTGTACGTGTCGTCGAGAAGGACCGACTCCCGCCACCACGTCACGGAGGGGAGAGGTTTGCCTGCAAAAAACAAAATAAAGTTTCACCTCACTTGTTTCAGAATGAATTGTTATGGAATATTATCAATGGGAACTATAGTGTCAGTGTTTGCCATAATTTTTGAGATAATTGTGATTTTTTAAGGTATCCGACTACGTTCAGAACCATGATTTTGCAAACGCGTACAAAGGAATGTTTTTAGTATTTAGTGTCACTTTGATTAGAATACACGCTAAAAATTGTTTGAACGATTTAGTTAGTATAAAAAAAGATATTTAAATGAAATATTTTGGCAAAAGATGAACATAGAATTAGCTATTTTCAAAACATTTTCCCTTTATGAAAAATGCTTCTATAATAATAATATTTTTTTATATGCAGCTCTACAGAGCCTGATTTAGGATTTTTGAAAAATTCATATTATTTTCAGAGTTACTATACCAATTAAGATAATAATTACAGTTTTTTTGTTAAAATTTCTTCACTTTGATGTATTAAAATATGGATAAATCTACTTCTAAGTTTTATATTTCAAAAATCCTAATTCAGGCTCTGTAAGAAATGTCTGAACTATATATAGGCAAAATATTATTACACACACACACCACACACGCACACGCACGCACACACACATGTATATATATATCCTAATAATATTATAAATACGTATACGAGTTTGTTACGCTTTCACAATTAATCTACTAAATCAATTTTTGAAATTACTTCACCAATGGAAAGCTACATTATCAGCGAGTAACATAGAGTATGTTTTATCACCGTATTCCTATGGGAACGATGGGATACTGGATTATTAAAATTTTCTCACATTTGCAACAAATAACTGAAACATAGTGTGATTCAAAATATTTACTTAACGCATTTTTTTAAATGGTTTTTTTATTAAATGCCAAACGTTTATTACGTTACGTTTATTAAATTTCAAACTCAAACTTTGAGAAATATCGCCAAGTTGGCTAAGAAATTCTCTATTCCGACCAGAAAGTTTAATACAAGTTTTCTCCCAATTTTCTAAAGAGAGAAATGACAAAGTTTTAGAAAATTGCGTGATATTGAAAGCTTTATGGTAATTTTAAATGACAGTTTCATAAAAGTTTTTAATTTATTGAATATATAATATTTGCATTTATTTATTTTTTTTCCAAAAAATAATTCCAATATCATGCCATGTTTTGCCCGAAATCTTTCATTTATACTGAACCAAGATGCTTTATATGGAGATATTGCTATGAAGACATATTCTAGATATTACTAAGGGGAAGAAGCCATACACTGTCAATCACCGAAGAAAACGCAATTTACGCAAAACTTATATCATTTTACGGTCTTTCTAATCCTCAAACCCTATGGAATAAGTACATAGTACACACCGGAAAATATTTTGCGAGGACTGCAGCAAGTACATGTAGATATGATTTTCAATTAACACATCTACAACGACATACTACTAATAATTGAAAATAAGGTTTTCACACACAATGGTTGGGATATGATTTTAGAATGATTAGTCCACGACGAGTCGAAGGAAATTACTTCGATAATGAAATTGCTCAAGAATTAGACTAGAATTTTATAGTTATGCAACATAGTAACAGAATTAATCCCTCAATTAACTCTAGAACAAAGTCATGTTTTCCTTCAAGTGTTACCTAAAACGGATTCCGGCAGTGGTGCACTCTTTTTTTCTCGACGCTTCTAGAGGAACCGGAAAGACATTTTTGCGAAACTTATTATTAATGTCCGTCAGAAAGAACCAGAAAATATCATTGCTGTGGCTTACTTCGGTATAGCCGGAACACTACAGACCCGTGGTCGTACTGCACATCCCTTTTTAAATTTACCGTTGAATCTTGCTCATGAAGATTCACTCATCTGCAATTTCAACAAAAATAGCTCTCGACGCAGGATGCTTTGGCAATGTAAGCTTTTAGTGTGGGATGAAACTACAATGTCTCACAAGAAAGCTATAGAAGCATTAAATCTACTCTTCAGTATTTGCGAGATAGTACAGATATTATGGGACGAATGGTAGTTTTACTGGTTAGTGATTTCCGACAAATTCTCTCAGTAATTGAGAGGGGTACACCGCCAAATGAAATTAGATCCTGTAAACTTGGTGCCAATCAGCTTGCCAGGCTCTGCGCTCCCGAGCCCATTGCAGACACAGCCATCGATTTTTTGCCGTGAGGGGGATCCTGTATAAAGCCACCCTTGCACGCAATCCACGGTGCAGCAGACATAGACATTAGTACACCTGTAGCAGTAGACCAACGTGATGCCAACTGCCTGGAGGAAGCTGTACGGTTATTCACCACCATGCGGAGCCAGTGTCGATCGTCGTGCGCTGACGTTACCTTCCATCTTCCACTGACCGTTTTTCAAGTTGTTTGGTGCACGTCAGTCCACTTCTTCCAAACTTGCATCACTATAGAACTGTTCTGCTGCACACGAGCTCCTATTGCGCGATAAGAGAATCCTACAACTCGAAGGCCGATAATCCTTCCTCGTTCAAACCCCGTAATTTGTTGGAATTACTCCTTATTTTGTCGTGGAGGCATACTTAGGTCTCACTAAACGCTCGCCGATAACAAATAATCATTAACTATTTTCAAAGTCCCGCTACAGCCCTCTACTTATTCGCTTTCAGCATCAGTTCAGAGAGCGCTGCGCAAGTCCAAGCATGCACGGTGACTCTGGAATTCTATTATTTTACGTGACATCCTACAATTGATATTCTCTGAAAAGCTCATTTAATTCTGATGATTCCTTCATGGTGTTGCATTTTTTACAAACAGCAGATTGTAAGAAACATATCTGTAATATATATTAAGTAATTTTTACGTTGTGCATGCTTTTTTTCTAAAGTAGTAGCTTTTGATGCATAAAACTTTGCAGAATTATAAAATGTTTCATATTTTTTAAACCCTACCTAATTTTAGTGTTACATATATTTTTTTATTTCAAAATATTTGAAAAATGTTGAAATTAAAAAAAAATTAAAGTAATTTTTTTTACTTTTTAAAAATATAATTTATTATTTTATTCATATAAATATAGCTACAGTGTTAGAAGAATATGTATTTAACTTTATAAATCAATTTATTGCTAGTAACTAGAGCTTATATTTGAGAAAATATGATGCACAGCATAAAACTTATTAATATCTATTACGAAAAATTTGCTTATTTTCATATGCTTATAATTTTTAACATTATGATTATAGTTTAAACAATTTACACTTTTTTGAACCCTCATTCCTTTATAAATAATGTGTACGAGATTCGAATTATTTATTTTTCCTTTCAAAGAATTATAACTATTTGAAAATAGTTCATATTATGAGACCCCTGAGACCGCAAGCAATAAATTTAGGGCCATCATTCTCTAAATTAGTCATTCCATGTCATAACTATAGGTTTCTTACAAGGACCTAATCTTTGACCTGTGGACGTACAACTATTAATTAATGGAATAGCTATTATTCAAGGAACAAAATATTATCAACAAATAAATCATCTCTATTATTAAAGTATCATGATTTGTGCTTCTTCTTTAAGTTCACGATTCCATTTTATAGGCTGTCCTGAAATACGAGTTCCAATTCTTAGTATATTATTAATTTTGGATACTTACAGAGAAATTCCCCTCGGTAAAAGCATAATTAAATATTAAATATATAAATTCTAATGCATTGTGTGTTTCGGTAGTTGATATTAATGAAGACATTTCGATGTTTAAGGCAGCGAACGACTTCCGCTTTCAACTAATGATGTTCGAAGAAATGTTTAGTTTAAATTTAACTTCGTAACAAAAATAGTCTGAATGTAATATTTCGCGGAATTGTTTCTCTAAATTTAGTGAGCTTTGTTTGCTAATAATCATTTGTAGAGTAATATAAGCTATTACTTAGAGTTTAATTATCGCTATCATTAGAAAATATAGATTTTCTCTTCTCAATTATTTCATATTATTACAATTCTTAGAAAATTTCCAAATACTCACTTATTAATTAGCTTTTATTAGCAACACAATACACTGTAACAATTACATTAAATTGTCCTTTGGAATGTGTAAATTGTACAAAATTTAAAGTTTTAAACTTATACATTACAGTCTTTTCTCAATTTGCGTTAAGTTTTGTTATGTAATTAAATTTTGCTTTGCTAAATGTATTTTAAAATAAAAAAAGGAAAAATTTGTTTTCTAATGTCAACTATGAAAACAACAAATTGCAATTCTAACAATTTATGACATTCCATTAATCACAAAAGTTGAATTACAAAATCAGATATTATATTAAAAATGCTTCTCTTAAAATTTGTTAACAACTCAATGCATAAAATTGAAAACATAAAATATCCTGTTAAAAATATGTAAAGAAATTAAGCATTTCGACATATATGTAATAGAATTTAGAATATAAGTATCCAAACAGCACATTTTAATTCTCGTTGGCTTTTTGTATTTATTATATATACAGAATTGTACTTTTTATACTCTTTCCAATGTTGAAAAAAAAACTTGTAACGTTTTATGATGATTGATTTGTTTTGAAATAGAAATATTTTATGTTTTCAAAAGACAAAGAGTTTGAAAATGAATTCAACCGGATTATTTAAAAAAACCCTCTTTTCTTAAAATATGTTTTGCACTCTTTTTTTACAAAATGAAAATATGTATCTAAAATAAATTAAATTCACTTAAAAACAATATAGTTCATTTAGTTCTTCTAACCATATTTCTATAAATCTACATACATATAGGGAGAAACGTGACTCAAACATTCACTAATTCATGACGAAATCTCTGAAACTTTCAAACCTAATGTAATTTGAAAATTTTTCACTGTGTAGAGACATTTTGTAAACTTGTTTCTTTTGTTGAGTACAGACACCCTAAGAATGGAGTTTACGGAAATTAAATCCTGAGGGGAAGGGGTTATGAAGGAATAAGCGTTATAGATTTTAAAAAATTCTATTTTTTTGTATTATTAGACCCACCTACAGATTTAAAATTTTGTAAACATGCTTCTATTTCATTAAGTAGAGATTTTTAAGAGCGAATTTTAAGGAAATCGACAAACAAAGGTATTGTGTTACATGTGAATATAGATTTAAAAAATCCCGTTTCTTCAATATTATATCCCCAGACTTTAAATTTGGCAAACACTTGTGTTTTGTTGAGTAGATATCTGTTAAAATGGGTTTTTCAGGAATGAGCTCTATGTAAGTGCTTGTGGAACATAAAGATAACTGCAATTTCGATTTATTTCAAGCCCTGTCCTTTTTAAATTATGAGCTGATTGATATAGGAATGTTTTTCTATATAACTGAAAGCTAGATGCTATGTCTTATATATCTAAAACATATAATTAGCATGTAGTACTGAAACATCATTAAGTGGATAGGATAAACATCATTAGTGAAATAGGAGGGCAACGGCTAGCATTTATATAAAAAGAACATATGAAAGTATTTACCTAAAATAGGTAAAAATATAATTCAAAAACTTATATTTGAAAAAAAAAGTATATAATAAAAATATTGCTTTTAAAACTTATTAATACAAATTTTAAGCCAATTTATTAGGAAACATTTTTAAAATATTCAAGATTTTTTAACAAGAAAAACGAATCATTTAATGAAACAAAATTGCTTTAACAACACTTGTTTTTAAATTGCACATATTTTAAATCCATTATATCTGCATTTTAAATTACGAAACAAAGCACAGAAAAATAATTTTATATTCTCATTATTTGTTTTGAATTTTGTTTCAACAAAATGCATCGAAAATTATTTTTAGATGTATATTTTAAATATAAATGTATACTTTAATCGGATTCACCAGGGAAATGAGAAATGTCATTTAGATTAGACGGAAAATATTATTATTCAAGAAATATTGTTCGCTCGATTCTCTGATGGGAAATATTATTTTATGCATGAAAGACTGTCACAGCATTTTAATTTTTTTGAGTAATACGCTCTGATTCGAAATATTTTACAGTTTCGTGTCGGAAAGGATTTATTGTAAATGTAAAGTGTAATGAATTATTTATACTGAAAGTTTACAATTCGGTTTTATACCTGTAAGTGGTGCAACACAAAAACGTGTCTCTTGTAGTAAATATTACTTTTAGTCAATATTATTTTAATACATTTTGCCTTATCATATGGAACGTTTAAATTTGATTTTTACTAATAGGAATAAAATACTCTTAATAAAAATATTTGTTTTGGCGTTCATTTGTTATCCATCTTGATTTTATTGTTATTACTATGTATGGGTTATCGTTAAAATGTATAATTCAGTTATTTCATTGAATAACTAAGAATTTTATGAAATAACTACACAATTCAGTTAAAGAATATAAAAAATGAAAAATTTCATACCTTACCCAGTTATTCTATGAAATAACTAATAATTGACCGTTAAAGTGAAAAAAATTAAGTTATTTTGTAAATCATAAATAGTTAAAATGTCTCAAATATTACATTTGATCCCTATTGAGGATGATAAATTTATAAATAATATGGAAGAGCCACAGTTGATATAATGTATTATTGCTTACATTGCTAACCTTAGTTAAACAGAAGGGGGGGGGGGAGAATATGTTGTACGTACAGAAATAGTTATATTTAAATATAATCAAAATATATATATAAGCTGGGGAAAAATCTGTTGGTTTATAAAAAAGTTGTGTTCACTTTTTCAAACAAAAATGTAAGAAAACGTTAATTAAAATTTTATGAAACACTTTTATTTTACTTTCCATTATTTATTAGAGCAAGCATTGCTGTGATGATACTTTGAATTGCGTTTCAAAACTGACTAAAAGAAGCTATACAACCTATTCAAAGAACTTCCGAGTGCCATATTTCATACTTTAACGATCAATTAATCGTTAATCTACAGAATACCTTGTTAAAGCGTAAAACTCAATAATTTTATATATTTCAACTGGCTTGTCTAGTTATTTCATGGTATACCTAGTAATTCTATTTAATAATGGATTTCACACTTTAACGGTAACATATATACAGGAAAATCTATTTTTGTGTGGTAGATAGAAAATACGTAAAAAGAAACCACACAAAAAATACTCCAACATTTCATAAATATTTGCAATAACAAATAACTTGTCGACAAACACTTAAAAATAATATTCTCTTTAATCTTTGATATTAAAGAAATTCCTCCCTTTTCTCCCCTCGTTCCGTCGAGATACGGCAGCCGGTTGAAAGACGGGCGTGGTGGTCAGAGATGTGACGTCATTAACTAAATCAACTGGATGAGTGGTTTCCCACTCACTCCTCCACCAGCGTTGTTGCGCTGCTCTCATTGTGGACTGGTTTATATTCTTATGTAACACTTCAGTAAATTATTCTTATCTTTTTCTACTTATTATGATGAATGAATGATAGATATTTCTCTAAGGTTCCACGTAAATGTATAACCGTTACCGTAACCTTGCGACAAACTACAGGATATTTCTTATGCGGTGGATAGGGACCGCATAAAAAAAATTCGCACTTAGAAAATCCGCCAACTTTTTACGAAATTTATGAGAAAGTGCTTCCAAATAATACAAGGAATTAAATTATACATGGAAATATTTTAAAAACATTTATATAACTGCTCATAGTATACGTGGAGAAGTTTTAAAAATATGTCATACAAAACTCACACTGCTACTAGTCATAATCCAAAGCGCTCATCTTCCTGTGATGAATTGGGGCTGCGGTAGCTTTGTGGTCAAGGTATCGGATCGTGGCTGGCGTGTCATGAGTTCGAACCTAGTACCACTAAAGACCCGCTGTGTAGGGGAGCGATGCACGTTAAATCTGTCGAGAACTCAAAAGTCCTCCCATTGGAGTGGTGTGATAGTTAGGAAAGGAGGGGAGGGTGCCAGCTCAGGTGTCGTCCTCGTCACTTGACCATGGATCAATACTACGAGGTCCGTCACCAAACGCCCTCGTGTAGTATGAGTGAGACGTTAATATTCACTCACTCCTGTGATGAGTCACTTGAAGATACAATTTCCTATGATTTATTTTTTGGCACCATAAAGTAAAAGATGAGTTTTGTCGACGAAGGTCGGTTGGTCTGTTGCTAGTAAAAATCATGATAACCAGATATGCATGAATGAAGCACTTTATGAAATTTCAAACTTTTTTCGGAATATTTATATATTTTTAGGATATGCTTTTCTGAGATTTGTTGGAAAGCTGGATCCCTGCATGTTTGTATGTTTTGCCCACTGTCAAAGGGAGGATTCGGTTCTTTCTGTCTATCTTCATAATCTATCAAATTGTTGAAAATGTCAATACCACTAACATTTTCGTCTGCGATCAAGTGCGTGCGGCTAGCGCGTTGAGAAAAAGTAATTGAACGTGCATTGTCAGGAGACTGCTCATAAAAAAGGACCAGAGTGTCTTGAATGTATACATGTAGGTACATTGATAAAAAAAACATTACAGTGGCACCAAAGCTGTTGAAATTTATATACCGCATAAAAATAAAATGCACAAACCACAAACCATAAAAATAAAACGCACACTCCATTCAAGAGGGGTCCCCCCTCCCCGAGTGGTCTAAGCCGTGGGATCTTTGTTTTTGTTTTGTTTTCTCACTTTAGGGTCAGATAAGAGGAGTGGATGAAGACAGCGCTTTTCCAGCCTGAAATTTTTTGAATACAATGCTAGCACCATCTGTTGTCCAAAATATTATTTCTTTTTGTGAATATATCTCATGATTATCTTCCAAACCTCAGTTTAATCTGCAATTAATTTAGAAAATGAAAAATAATTTATTGTATAAAAAATAAATATGACTAAAAAAGCCAAATATATTGGATTTTGAAACTTTCATTAAAATATCTACACTTTTGCTTTGCGTGAAAAAAATTTAAGCAAAAAATATTAGAAAAATAACCTAAATTTTCAATAATTTATTGTATAAAAAATAAATATGACTGAGAAAGCCAAAAATATTGGATTTTGTAACTTTCATTAAAATATCTACACTTTTGCTTTGCGTGAAAAAAATTTAAGAATAAAATATTAGAAAAATAACCTAAATTTTTAATAATTTATTGTATAAAAATAAATATGACTGAAAAAACCAAATATATTGGATTTTGTATCTTTCATTAAAATATCTACACTTTTGCTTTGCGTTAAAAAACATTTAAGCATAAAATATTAGAAAAATAACCTAAATTTTTATATAACATGTAAATTAATTCAACTGGATTTAAATTATATTCTTTTTTCAAAAGAATTAAGTATTATGTCAACTTATCATGTAGTTTTTTAAGAATAAGTACCTTTAAGAATAGTACCTTTTAAGAACAACTTTCTCAATATAATATAATGTACATGTATTAATATTATATTAATACAGCATTTGAGCTATTTTTTTCAACACACATGTTACAATGTATTGAAATCAAATATGATCACCAGGATATCATATTTTAATTGCATATTTATGCCAATAATTAAATGATTAAGCTGAGAGTAATCTTGTGGTAACAAATGCTATCAATATTTTGCAAAATTTTATGTCGAATTGAAAAAATTATTTTCAGTCATGTAAAACTAAAATAGTGTTTTAATGTAGAACATACATTGGAAAATAACATATTAAAAAATTACGGGAATTGTAAGTTTTTGTTTTATATGAATTAACAAATTTTAAATGCATTTTTCTCAGAATTTCAGTTTTGAAGGTATAAAAGCTCTAATCCCTAAGACTTTTTTTCTGTTCATCACAGAGCAGTGAAAATTTTTGTATATACTTCCAAACGTATGTTCTATAAAATTAAGTATGGATTTAAAGCTGAAATCTCAAATTTTTTTTGTTTTTTTCAGGTTTTTTTAGAAAAATTATTAAAAATCAACAAGGAAATAGATTCTCAAATCCATACTAATTAAATAACAAGAAATCAAAAGTAAAAATTATCCAAAATGTAAATAAAATGCGATAAGAACTTCAGCAAAAATCATTCCACTAATACAATAATACAAAAATAGTATAGGACTATTCATTTATTTTAGTTTCTATGTTATATAACAGATAGTGCTAGCATTGTATTAAAAAAAAACAACTATCAGGGTCCAAAAGCGCTGTTTCGATCCACTCCTCAGAGAAGAAGCTAAGTCCATTAGCTGGATCTTGTAAAGATATAACCACGTGGGGTCCAACTCTAGTAGTCATATAGCGGCCAGTCTTTTTATGTTGTTAAATTTAGCATTTGAAAAGATTGGAATTCAAAAACTCTGTTTGGTTTTCTTGACTTAAATCCCCTTCGCACATACCAGCAAGTATTATTAGACTTCATCCAAGATAAACTTGCGATTCTTACGCTCAATTGTCAAAGTCTCAGGGCTCGTTGTATATGAAATCTGAGATAATATTAATATGTGTAAACTATACTAATAATTAAATAAACTGTTAAGCGTCTGACAAAGTTCATTATTCTTAAAAAAAATAAGTAATATGGAATTATTCGAATAAATATTTTAGTGTATATCTTTTTCATACTGTGAGGTCCCTTCCTGTCCCTTTCAATATGATATTTTTAATTGTGATTAAAAAAACTAACTCATTAATTACACGGATAATTTTAATTTTCTCTAATATTTCTAACATTTAAACATTTACCAAACTAACTAAATTTTCATGATTTTGTGATTTGCAGAGACGGGTAAATCCAGAACAGAATATATGCAAGATTTTCGGCAAAAAAAACGTGAAGAAAAAATTAAAAACTGGAAGAACACAGCCGAAAAGAATTGCACATAATTCAACTCAACCCAGTAGGGATTTTCGGGCACGTGCAACGAATACAATTTTCTCACAAACATCAACGGCCTACCCAACTACTGCTGTACCAAATCTATTTGTCAGTCAGGCAACTTTACGATTGTCCGCTCATAGTTTTTTTGAATGATGAACTCAAGCTCGACATGAACACAAATCGAAATGTTTCAACAACTAACAGTGGTACTGTTATTGACGCTGTTTTTCAACAGTTATTTAATACTTTGAAATCACAAGTGTTTGTGTCATATTTTAGTTATATTAATTCTATCGTGTACGTGTGTTTCCGCTTTTCCCCAAATTAAACAAGAATAATTATTTTTGATAAAAAAATTTTGCATTACTCCTTGGGTTAATTAAATAAAATTATTCGATAGAAAATTATTTCCAATCCTACCCGATTCATTTTTTTCAGGATTTAAGTTACTATTGCGTATTTACCATGATAACATGTCAGATGCTACACATCATATGCGACTACTCTAAGACTCGTTCCTTTTTTTTAAAAACTTTATTCTTAAAAATTAAATTTAATACAGATCTAAATATTCTTAAACTTCTGTTCTTGAAATAAATATTACTACTATAAGTATAATTTCAAAAGCTATTTTTGAAAGTAATTATTAAAAAAATCTCAAAAATATCATTAGGAATTCATTAATAAAAAATTTCAAAAACAACATTTGTAATTAATTAATCAAAAAATATAATTTTGAAAACCATATTTTCAATTAATTAATAAGAACACGAAAATAACAGCGCTTTTTCAAAAAAAAAATATTTCTAGTACAGAATCAGAAACATAAACAAATTCCTACGTCACAAAATTGGAATGAAAGTTTTGTGGGAAATTTAACCTATTTCAATAAAAAAAAGTCAAAGTCTCATCTATTATTTTAAAAGAAAATGATATTTCTATTACATCCCGAATTAAAAAAATTTTTTCACAACCATGACTTAAATTGAGAAAAATTTCACTACATAATTGATACGTAAGACACAACTTATGGAACGAAATGAAAAACATCTCTCACAGCAGTTTTATAGAGCTATTTTCTTGGCGACAGTCAAAACTGAAAATGGAATAGCGAACACTTTTTCATCTCGATTGCAGGCTTTGTTCCCACTCATCACAAAGTAGCCATTTTGGCAACACAGTTCCAAAAAAGAACGATATTATAGCATTCCATTCCGTCCTATACTTCTAAAATCGTCAGATGGTAGGGATTTTCTTTTTACAAGCCAATAACCATCTCTACTTCTTGCAAGTGGGGATTTTTTCTCGCTCTTATTGGTGCTATTTTCTTCGGATGGCAGCGAAAAAAATGGCTACTGTTTGGAAGACCGTGCAGGTGTGAAAAGTTGATTTATGATTATGATACATGGATATATATACATAGAAGTGCGTTAGAATGTGATTTATGGTATGATGTGACAAAAGGGTTTGAAGTAAGTTTCTCCTCGGAAAGACAGCTTCCAGTGGAAGTTTGTAGGTCAAATTTATTGATAAATTGAAAGAATCCGTCTTCGTTTACGCTGCGGTTTGTATCGCGTTTCTTTTACCCTGTATGGAAAATATTGAACACATAAAAGTAAACAAAATAAATTATAGTTTAAGAAAAACTAAAAAACACGCTTTTATGGCTAATCGAGCTAAAAAGTTTTTAAAAAAATAACTCTTAATATAAGAATTATTTTTTTAGTTCGATCTACAATAAAAGAGTTTTTTTTAGGCACAGAAACTATCATTTATTTATTGACGAATTCATCTTAAAATGCATCATTTCTTAGAATCTGGAATAACCCATTGACATCCTATCAAATTGTCGATACGGCCTGGTTTGCAAAATGTAGGATCAGCCAACTGAAAGAAATTTGTTAGAGCTAAGTTTAATATTTCATGCAGAAAAAGGTGTAAGGTCAGAGATATTTTTCACTAAAAAAAGCTCAATATTCTCTTTGAAACTTCCATCAGCGTTAGACATAAAAGTACACATTTTCAACCGAAGAGTTTGTGAGAAATTATTTAATCCAGCTGTGAATCAATTCTCAGCTATTTTAGTAAAACGAAGCAATGAATGATGTTTGATTCTACATATCCGACAAGAGGATTTAGAAAAACAGACTTTATGTCTGAGTTTAGCAATTAGAACATAATTTTTTTTCACATGCTCGAGGCTTTTGTTTTATTTCCATTTTCAGAAAAACTGGGTAATTCTAAAACTATTGTGAGAAATTGCTGACGCACCCTACCCTTTTTCACATAAAGATCTCCTCTCCCCCTTTTCATATTGTTTGTTGTATATGAACCAAAAACTTTTTTCGCTTCAAGGTTGTACCTTAATCTTTTAGTCACCAAATCTGGAAATCGTTATTCCTGGTGATCCTGATTAGGACAATGGAACAAAATTATGAAATTCTTGTATTGCCATCGGTCCTTGACAAGTGTGCAAAATTTAGAATTAAGCTAACCATTTAAAGTGGAGAAAATGGAGTTCAAATATTCCATTACATACAAATGAAACTTATAAAATCGTGTTAAAAAAAGGTTTTAGAAAAATAAATGCATACATTTAAGGTGGGTGTGAAAGAAAGATGCCATGTGGTGTGTGCGAGAACTGTGGTGTCCGTCTTACTTCTATTCTATTTTTTGCAAAAAATATGCACTAATGCTCTATTTAGCTCTATCATGTTTATACAGTTTTTTTTAAAAAGTCTGGTAGTTTTTATTTATAGTTAATGGGAATTATAGCTCCTTAATTTACTTTTTCTCTTTGTAGAAATACTTTTCCCACCAAAGATTATATTTAAAGACATATGTTTACTAGAATACTATTCTAATTTAATGAATTTTTTTAACTTTATATATTGCATTTTCTTTTAAAATGCAATTCAATCGTTTAAAAAAGCCATTTTGTTCAGTATGTTTTTTTAAAAAAATATTTTTTGAATATACATATATGTATATAATAAAAATTTCTGAGTTTTCTGACCTTATAATTAAGCGTTATCTTGATATGGTAAAAAAATAGGTTTAAAGAAACGCAAAATATTTAAATATTACAGATATTAAGAATTTGAAATATTTGATTTATACTTTTATTTTCTGAAGAATAAAGGAAAGTTTTCCACATATTTAATAAATCCCTAGAATTTATTTGGTTACTTTATAAATTTTAAGGATTTTTTTAATGTATTATTTTGGAATCAACAATGAAGTATTTATCGTGATTGAATTTTTCTATTACACCAGCTACAACATAAACGTATGAATAAATATTTTTCTTGATGTTTAGTGTCACTTGAATTAAAATATACATATAAACCAGCTCAGGTGTCGTCCGCGTCACTTGACCATGGTTCATAATTACGCGGACCGTCCCCAAAAGCCCTTGTGTAGCTGAACAGTGGGACGTTAATATTCACTTACTCACTCACTGCACATGGCTCAAAAATCAAATGAAATTTTTTTATGAGCATTTACGCAAATGCTATGTAACGAAACACTTCGACACAACGATTTTAGTATAATTGACTTATTTCCGCTGTTAACCCAATAACACTGCATTCAAGGTCAAATAAATGTGCAATGTTACTTCTGGAAGTTTGTTTTACTAATGATATCTTAACGAACTATCTTTTAATGAACTGCAGCTATTTATGATGATATATTGCCTTAATGTCGAAATGACATTAGCGGACATTCTAGATATATTTAGTTGCAAAATATGTCTTAATTAATCTAGAACTTTTTCTTTGTAATCACTTTTAAAAATGATTAAAAGTCATGGAAACTTTTCAAACTCCCTGCAAAAATGAGAAAAGAAGAACTGACTAAACATGTTCCGGTGTGCAATCGACTCCGTTGGACGTTATAGTGTTAAAAATCTCTAAATCTCTTTAAGCTCAAAGTCTTCATGTCGATGTGGTTTTAATTTACACTTATTTGGGAAGATCACACAAATCCAAAGGATTTCCAGTTACAGACTATCTTTCCAAGGAAACAATTTTTGGACGCAAAATAGGAAATTAAGTATACAAAATAATTCCTCATTTGGAAGCCATCCTAACAAAAATCTGGAGGTGAATCACATAAAATACGATAAAAAAAAAGTGGAAGTACATATGTATATTAAAAATAAATATATTAATAAACAGATAATGTTACAGGAACGTTCTCGGATAAGCAATAAAACACCAATGGATACCACTGCAAAATGAGAAAATTCAAAATAAATAAATGCAGAAGGTCCAAAAACTAAAAATTTATAAACAATTTTTCCATATTATTTTATTTTCTTCCAATTTCTTATCTTTGCTATAGTTTTGGAAAAAAAAATGCAACGACCTCACAAACATAAACATTGGAGCAACAGTCAGCTTTGAACCTCGCCGAAGGAAGAGGGGGCTTAGGGACTAAGAACCCCAAGCAAATATGAAAGAACTGAACTGCAAGCAACGGAATGTGGCAGGATAAACATCGGGGAAGAAAAATGATGTGCTATCGCCTGTCAGCGTGGTCTGGAAGTATGGAAAGTAAGGTGCCGGATGAGCTGTCCAACTGCTCACATGACCCAGATTCAAAATTGCGAGTGCCGTCGCAAAAAGTCGTCCTGTGTGTGTGTGGATTCGTAAGACTGCGTTAATAACCAACCCAATCGAATCACATAAAGCTTCTTCTCCGCCTTGATAGAACATTGTCAGTGAAACCCGTTTTACAGATTCGTTTCTACAACCTCTTGGTGTCAATGAATGAATTCTTCAATCTAAACCTTCTTATTAAATCAGACATTGATTGCCTGTTGGCCGATGCCTCATTCTCATAACTTCTACATCCAGTAACAGGACTTCTTGAAATAGAATCGAATCTTAGGCTGCCTAACTACAACATTTCACAAATCTAAAATGGAATTGAAATTCAAACTTGTGATGCCCCAATCTCACAATAAGGCCAATGAGTGAGTGATTATTGATGTCGTAAATACCCGCATGAGGTCTATTGGCAACCGAATCCATAACTTTGAAACAAAGTCAAGAAACCGGGAACTGACCTGAACTGAACTCAGTGGTGCAACAGCCCATGAGGGCGAAGGCCTACTGTGCCTATCTCAGTTTACGTGACCTTAGGCGCTGGGGTAAATATGCAGATGTTTCGATGAAGAGGTCAGTCTGACTCAAAACCTCAAGTGTTCAACTCACAAAAAAGCTTGGTACTCGTTTATCGACCCACTGAAAAGATGAAAAGCTGAGTCAACCATGCCCGGACCAGGTTTTGAACTCGGTACCTATGGCATGGAAGCGCAATACACCACCACTCAGCCACTGGGCTTCCAAGTAACAAGAATGCCACCTAAATTGTTACACCTTTTCTAAACCGCCATTGGGAAAACTGAGTCTCTAAAGATTTAACGTACTCAGCCCTTATACTAGGTGAAACTTAAGGTGGCTCAGAAGCAGTGTGCCTGAATCCTTAGCGTATGGTTGCAAATTCGATCCCGACTAAATTTTTTGGATGCGAAAATCATAGGCACGCATGCCATATGATTATGTGGCATGTAAAAGATACCTTAAGTGTCAATTTAGTACAGCAGTTAGTCTCAGCAGAATTAAATCACGGCATTATTTAGCATCTGACGAGAGCTTGAATTGAATAAATTCAAGAGTCAAAAATTGGTCAGCGGGAGCCAACACTAGACGGTGCCACCAATGAAAGGACCTTCTCTCACGTGTCAGCAAATGCTTAGCTGCCAAAATGCAGCCCAATTAAAAGTGGGACTCAGGATCGAAATCGAGGTATGCTGGCAATGAGTTCATGTCGATGACCACTAGGTTACCGCGGAACCAATTAAACGCAATAGTTATATTCTGTTGGGTTAGTAATAAATTAGAAAAACTTGTATGTTAATAGAATACTATTTCATTTTTTTCTTGTACATTTCAGCTTAACTTGGATTAAGACCGGTTTAGTAAATAATGAACATTTCTTTGAAGAATATATTCAATTACTTAATTGAAAAAAAATATTTTTACTAATTGAAGACAATTTTGTATGCAAAGTATTTCTTAAACTAAGCTAAAATATACAAGATTTTTATCTTTAATTAAACGTTAATTATTATGATTGTGAAAACAAACACTCGCTTTTTGAAAATAATTATTTTACTGCCCTTTCCTACTAAGAAGGTTTAAAAAGTAAAATCTTACACAAAGTCATAATTAATTTCAACATAATTGTAGTCTGTCATTAAATGTTGAGTTTCTATTGAGAAAACAATTAAATCTTTCGAGATTAATTAAAATACATTGAGCAACAAAATTATTTTTTATTGTTACATTCTGTCAGTAAAGATTAAATGCATATTTTATTACGATATTATTTTAATTGCTTCAAACAAATTATTGCTCTAGATATATTAAATATAATTAATGGAGTTATACACATGGAAAAAACTTTTTAGAACTTCATATTGCTATGCTGTGTCTAATACAGTTTTTAATTGCTTCGTAAATGATTTATTCTCTAATTGCTCATAACAACCATTGAGAATTATTTTAAATGAAATGTAACTTCAGAAGAAGAATGGCAACATTTTCTTCAAAAGAACTGAAGTGAAGTACTGATTTTCTAGCTTTTAAGCCCAAAATGAATTGCTTCATCTGATAGACAAAGAAAAGATAGTGTAAGCTAAGTGTTCCACATTTTGCTTTTCCTTCTAACCGAGCACCATTACGTAATCTTTAAAATCTCATCATCATTAAAGATGATGAGGATGATAAAAATCTCTAATAAATCAGGCCCAATCGCAGGTGGCTAAGAATCAAAAGAAAAGCCTGCGTAATTTCTCTACATACAAAAAATACTCACTTCGGTATATACGGAGCAATAAATTACATTTGTTAGGGCCATAATCATTACACTTTTTTTTCTTCTAAAATCTTCAGCACAAAGGAAACCTTGTATCCTTCTAGAAAAATCTAATAAACCAGTTAAGAGTTTCTTAAAAATTTATTATCCGAAACCGTTATAGCTTACAAATAATATAATGAACTATAACCATGCATCAATTATAGTCTTTTTTTTTTCGTTCAGGAATTTCGCTATATCGTCCATCCCAAAGAAGCTGCTGTTTTAAAATTATTATTTTTTAATCCTTACCTTCTCTGCTTTTTAATCTGAGTCAAATTGATGCGAGTATTATCTCTGCGCATGTGCTAAATGAATCAAAGCTTCATGAGAATATGAAGTGTTCTTTAAATCATTTTCTTCAGAAGTTTAATTCTGTGTAAAGTTAGTTATAGAATTATTGATTTTTACCCATGTTTTCTACGATTTAATGTATAGCAATTAAATTTACAAATAAATCGCATTTACAATTAGGTTACAAATACATTAAGGTAGATTGAGGTCATATGGAAGGGGAAAATATTATTAATCGGCACCTACCTATACGGGAAAAGATGACTAATGATATAGATATTAGAAAGAAAAAAAATAATATTTCAAAAAAAAATAATATTATCATGTAACGATTCCCGCCACACAGCTGTAAATTTGCTTCTTTTTGTGGATATGATCACCACGTTCAATGAAAACCTGCACCCTTAAAATATTGCGCGGTCTTGTCTTGGGCATCCCTCGGCAACGTTTTACACCACGAGGAAACTGCCCCCAAACTCCACCCACGAATGAAACTTGAGATAAAGGGGCTGACCGCTATGATCCCGAAGATCCTAGAGAGAGAGAGAGATGGTTGTGGAAACTTTTTCGCAGAGATGGAGGTGACCTCCTCCCTCGCAAACAACCGAATTTCGCTCAAATAATCTAAAAAATCTCTTTTAAACACTTCAATGTATATACTGTAATTAATAGCTGTGACGTAAATAAATTAAATATTTAAATTAATAAATACCATGCTACCTTTATTTATCTCAAACATCAAAGACATATTATGTGATTTTACGAAGAAATGTAAATAAAACTTAATTTGGGTTATGTCAGTGGTTGTAAAACGGTGGTTTGTAGACCCCTGGGGACCCGCAGCGTCTTTCTAGGGGATTGACAGAGTCTCTCATGTAACGTTGAGATTTTCCTCTTTTACAGACTCTGAAAAGCCTCGTGGAAATATTGAAAGATGTGCCATACTAAACTAAATTACTAAATAGTCCCCAGTGAAGAAACTCTACTAGAACTTGTATTTTGAGCAAAAGTATCAATCAAAGAGGGATGTTCAAAATCTTGGGAATCCGCGATGTCACCTATGCATAAGAGGTGGGGGGGGCGGCAATCAAAAGTTTAAGAACCACTGGGTTTGGTGATTCTAGATTGAAAATGAAATTATTTTTTGTATAACTTAAATAACCACAAATAATTCTTACTGATAATTGAGTAGTATAATGTACAATACAAAATTTCATGAACTAACTCTCATTGGCCTTGCCGTTGAATCAGTTCGATCAAAGCTTATTTTTTTTACTGTCTTCCACTTTATCATGTACAATAATTTCAAACAATAGGATATATATATATATATATATATATAAATTTTAGACTAAATAAACAAATAATTGTAACTTCATGTTTTTTTTTCTTGTGACCATTAAGCAGGTGTTCTCTCGCCGAAATAAATGTTTCTCATTAGAAAATATTACTTTGATTTTTACATAAAAAATTTAAATACTTGAACTTCATTCCCCTCGTGGCAGCACTTAACATAAAGAATATATTTTTTTTAAAATTTCAATTTTCCCTTTATCCGCATACGAGACAACATCTTTACATCATAAATACACTGCGGTTTGTAAAAAATACAACACCATGAAGGAATCATCAGAATTATATGAACTTTGCAGCAAATATCAATTATAGGATGTTACATAAAATAGTAAGGTTTCAGAGCCCCAGCGGGGACAGCGCTCGCTGAACTGGTGCTGAAAGCGTATAAATAGAGGGCTGTAGTGGAGCGTTGAAAATAATTAATGATTATTTGTTAGTAGCGAACGTTTAGTGAGACCTAGGTATGCCTCCACGACGAAATAAGGAGAAATTCCAACAACTTAAGGAGTTTGAAAAGGGAAGGATTAGCGGCTTTCGAGAAGGAGGATTATCCTATCACGCAATAGGAGCTCGTGTGCAGTGGAACAGTTCCACAGTGATACGAGTTTGGAAGCAGTGGACCGACGAGCACCGGCCAACTCAAAAAACTGGCAAGGACGACAGAAGGTGATGTCAGCTCACAACGATCAACACCTGCTCCACATGGTATTGAATGACCGTACAGCTTCTTCCAGGTAGTTGAAAGCACGTTGGTCTACTTCTGCAGGTGTACTAATGTCGGTTTCGTCAATTCGTCGACGTCTGTTGCACCGTGGATTGCGTGTAAGGATGCCTTTGTACAGGATCCCCCTCTTGCTAAACCATCGAGGGCTGCGTCTGCAATGGGCTCATAAGCACAGCGCCTGGCAAGCAGATTGGCACCAAATTGTCTTTTCAGATGAATTACGCTTTAATTTGTGGGACCACGATGACCGCATTCGTGTTAGACGCTATGCAGGTGAACGCTGCCTTTCAGAGTGCGTTATTGAACGACATAGGGGCCTAACACCCGGAGTTATTATGGTGTTGCATTTTTTACAAACAGCAGTTTTGATTTGAAACTGAAAAGAAAAAAAAAAGAACTCAATGTAGTATAAGGCACATTTTATTTATTAACTGTTTTTTTTAATTTAAAAATTTGTCTTTCACATCCTTAAAACCATATTCGCATTAAATTTGCAAAAATCAATAACTTCATAACTTATTCCTTAAATTAAATGGAATCCTATAATATAAGTTATTTTTTGCTAAGCTCTATTATGTTTCTCCTTTTATTTAAGTGAATGAATAGCAATTGAGAATGTTTGTTGGTAATACCAAGCAAGCAAGCTATCATGAAAAGTCGACTCATAATTAATTCAAAAAAATAATAATAAGATTTCCATATATTATACTATGAAATGATTACATTAAATTTTACTGAAATGGGAAAACTGATTTCAGACTTGGTTTGAAGCAGAAGAAAGAAATGAGGAAATCAATACATTTGCATAGCTATAACAGTCAAATAAAAATGGTTGTGTGCAAATATTTTTTTAAACTTTCGTTTGAGTAAGCCCTTTTTTATCCTTTCCAAAAAAAAATTAATCTCTCTTTATTAAGAAGAAAAAGACTTAGTAGAACAATATATACATTAAGAAGAAATTGTTAAAAAATTACATGGTCAGCTCTAATTTGAGCCCATATAAGCCAAAGTACTCTTCTCAAAATCTTTATTAACTTCTAAATGTGTTAGTTGTTCAACAAATAACAATAACCAAGGGAAAAAGGGATTTTTTTTTTAAAAAAATTCTTTCTTTTCCTCTTCAAAGTTTTAACGTTAAAGACTTTCAACGAATGCAATGTCACATTTATCTTGATATAAGTGCATCCCCCTTTCCATCCCTCAGCCCTCCGAACGTTCTCAGGTAATCTTTTTTTGGAACATTGGGAAAAATCGGAGTTGTTCTAGACCTTCCTCTCCCTGCACCCTTCCCTAAAACTACTTAAAGCATTAGTCAATAAAAGACTGATTCACGTGACCAAATGACGTCATTTATCAAAATGGAGAGAGGCCGTTATCGCGATGACGTGGAGCACGGTTCGGCCAATCAAATATCTTTCTTTTCCTTTTTTCGAATTCTCTGGAGAAAAGGTAATCACAAAGATTTGGAAGAATGATAAAAGCCTGGGAAATACATTCTTAAATGGAAGAATGTGATTTTTTTCGTCATCGGGTCGTTTATTTTTTTTCTTGTGTTAGCTCTCAATTGTTTCACGAAAATGAATTATTAGGGAAAAAAATAGGGAATAATTTCAATCGAGGCCCTCTGCATGTCGAAAAGTAATTGATGGGGAGGTAATGAATGTAATTACTACGAGATTATGTCAATGGGAACACGTTTAACTGTAGAAAAAGTAAATGGTGTGCGATTTGGTGTTTGATATCAATGTCAAAAACTGCATCGTTTATTTTCGCATAGAACAATATTTGAAATTAATCAACTTAAATTTCATATCAAACTATCTTGTTGAAAGAATGATATTGATGACTCCTTTTTAATAATATAAAGTAAATTATGGGAATAAAAATGGAGCGCTGAAAAAATGAAAGAAAAAAAAGACGAGTATTGATCTTATGTGAGTATAAAAGGGACATATTCATGAATAAATACAAGCATTTCATTTACAATGAAATTACTATATTACATGCATTTCATCTACAATATCTTTTATTTCGATAACTTTTAATGTTTATAAAAATGAATATTTGCTAGAAATTTTTGTATTATGAATTAAATAAAATTTCGAGAAGCTTATTTTTCTTCAGTTTTGTTAAAAATAATTCATTGCACATTTATAAGAATTATTTAAGAATATTCATATTATATATATTCAAGCTTTCTTATATATAATTTGATTTGATTTTTATACTTTATAAATTTTTCTTTTATATTTATGAGCAAAATTTGCAACTCTTAAGTGATGTTGCACTTTGTGTTCGTAAAAATACAATTTTATTTAGATATTTAATTTTTTCGTAAAGACTTTTTTTTTTTGCTCCTTTGGTAATATTTTCTGTGTATTTGGCATCGATAAATTAGTTTTAGTATATGTATTATTCTTCTAGTGTTATGAATATTATTACTCTATTTCCTTTCCTAATCTTAGTTCCTAAGGCATTTTCTATTATAATATTGAAGTTATCTTATTTTTTACTTTTGTCTTCTGTTATGTTTCTATATATTGTTTTGATCTACTCTTAAGAGCCAAAAAAAAAAAAATTATAAAAACCTACTCAAAAACAGATTGTACCTGCAACTCACCTTGGTATGGATGCCACAATTTCTTGGTACATAACTGAGACAGATTGTGCCAAATAACGGTTGCGTAAAAGCAAGATATTTCAACATGAATGTGTTTGATTTCTGAGCTGCATTTCTATGAAAACCCAAATGTGCCCTAACAGATCAAGATCCTCCGAGTTAGGTGGTCAGGGCATTAAGTGGAATTTATCTTCATGCTCGTTGAATCTTTCTAACTCAATTACAGCCTTTGACATGGGAAGCTGTCCTTCTGAAAGATTCAATTTCCAGTTGGGAAAACAGACAACATATAAGGGTATAAATGTTCCTTAGTGATGCTTAGATCAGTATGCAGCTTTCATGGTCTCTTTCACTACAGCTAAGGGTCCCAGTACCACCCATAAGAATAGCCCTTTAAAATATAATATCACTCTTTTTAGCTTTTATATAGCCTGCAATATATGGGGAGGGCAACCATTTGTTTTGAAGACGGTTTGCTCCTTACACGACCGTCGACGTGATGAATGAGGATTCATGATGCACATCCGATCAGACAACTCTCTTCTACTTCTCCATGGTCCAATTTCGATGTTCCTGGGCTCATTGCAGGTGCAGTTGATAATAAAGCTTGGTCAATAGAGGCCCACAAGTGGGACGTTTGCTGCGCAGCCCCATATCCAATAGCGTCCGCTGAGATGTGTGTTACTAAACATTGTATTAGACTGTCAGCTGATCCACTGTCTAGCGTAGAATTCGCTTCACTAAACGGGACAGTCTCTGATGTCCCTTTTATTTGATGATCTGTAGGCGGCCAACAGCTTGGTGTCCACTGCTGGTTTTACCGTCATTTATCCACCTTACTCAAATACTAAAAACGATAGATCGTGAAAAGGCAAACGGTTGTGCTGTTTTGGAAATACTCGTTCCGAGTCTTTGGGTCAATACAAACTGACCTCTATCAAATTCGCTTAGATCAGCAGCATTTCCAATCATTAACAAAAGTAGTGCAAGAAATGAATATTTCTCTCTCTAAGAGCAGTTCCATGCCCTTTTTTTATAATTAGTGCCCACCATGTGTTTCAGACAAGTTTCTTGAAAAGTGCGGTGGTGTTCATAATGTTTTGGCTTGGCAGTGTATCACTTTTTTTTGCAATTACTGATTAAAATCACAATGTTTTGTTTTTTAAAGATGTATTGCCATCATTTCTATATAATCAGCCGAATAATAGGTATTCTATACATTTTTACATCTTTCTTACCATTTAAATAAAATGTGAGGTGGTCTCCACCAAAGGACCCATTTCCTGTCAGGAACTAGTGACATCTCAACGGTCATGGCGTCTTGTGTGGGAAAGTATCAGAGGCCGGAAACACCGACACTTACTTTCCAAGGAAAGTCAACCTTTCACTTCCCCTTTTCCAACCGACATAGAGGTGACAGGCGCAGTTTACACGCCCGTCTCCAGCTTCAGAGTCCATCGCGTGAGTTATGGCTTGGACCAATAGCCGAATATTATTCCCGGATACGTCTAAACATAAGCGATTCTGGTTTTGAAGGGTTTGAAGGGCGTGACGTATTCGATCTATGAAGATACTCGAAAAAGGAAACTAAAAGCTTCAAAGATGCTAGAGAGACACTTCTACAGGCTTCTACACTCTACGACGCTCCAGCACACAGACTTCAACAAACTCTCTCTCCTATCAACTTCCAAATTCGCTTGGAACCTCGCAGAACAACATCAACCTATCAAGAATCCCACCTACGAGCATCTCAAAGTCTTTCCAAAGCAGCCTTACACAGGCCTTAACAGCGACTTCAACAGCACCGTACCTTAGCAAAGCCATGGAAAATGTGTATGGAATAATAAGTACTCCTTTTTATTTAGTAAATAATTAAAATGAGTTTTCAAAAAATATCGCTAAAACAAGACAAAATAATATTTAGTAAATTTATAACATTTTAGTTGCCAATACTCTAAATATTACATTTAAAGAGGTACTTAAAGCATTTATTTTTATTAGAAATGCCCCTTTTTCCAAATTTATTGCATTTTTAGCTATTATAACTTACAAATTTCATAGTATTTTTTAGTTGTTTTTAAGTTCAATACATCTTTCGGTAATGCAGTTGTGATAGAAGTAACATTCATAATTTTTCTTTGCATACTTTATCCGTAAAATAATAGATCCTTATATCTGAAATTTATGTGCTCGATATATAAAAGATATTTAGATATTTATTGAAAAGAGTTGCTTCTTTTGTATGAGACACAATAGATAAAAAATAATTCATATTTTTGAGACCTTAAAAGAAAAACATAGCTTATTGCATTGAAGCTGTTCATGACAAACATTGATAAATTACAGTCTTTGAACACAATTCAGGATTTTAGCTTATGATATCATTCATCGTGAGGAAAGTATCCTTAGCACATTAAAACATAAAATCTCGGTCATCATACAGATACATTTAGTTTTACTTGGATAAATTGCTTCACATGTATAAGTTGTTATCTGTAAACTTCTGTTTTCCAGTTCCTCTTTCTGACATCGATTGAGACTTACCTTCTTCCGACTCACAAATAAGATGCAGATTGTCGCCTTCGTTGTACGGACCAATCAGACTTTCTAGGATTTCCCCATTCTGATCCGTTATGATTGGCTTCTTTGGAGG